>JAXIVD010009181.1:0-7500 GCA_036785275.1 Cancer borealis | reverse complement strand
GTAAAAGTAGTAGAATTGTTATCATTATCATCATTATTTTTTTACCTGACTTTCAATATCCTGTGGCCGGTGCGAGGTGAGGTGAGGTGAGGTACAGCTGCTGGCATACAGTGAAGGACTCGTTGGTAATACTGGAGCAGCAGCTACTTGGTGTCCAGGGCTGGCTGGGAGTGTGTTCAGTGACCTTCAGGGGTCTTGCTGCATCCCCCTCTCACCCCCTCCTATCCCCTCACCTCCCCAACCCACCACACACAACCCTGCATCTCCCCAGTGCAAACCTACACTCCCTCCTTCTCTTTCTCTCTTTTTCTATTTTCTCTTCTCTCTCTCTCTCTCTCTCATCTGGTTTCAATGCATATTATTCTATTTTCTCTCTACCTTTCACTCTTTCCTTGCATTTTCTCTTCCTCCTTCTGGTTCTCCTTCTCACCTCCCACTTCCTTACTATTATTCTCTCCTCCTTCCATCTCTTCGTCTTGCTACCCCACTTCCACTTCTCCCCACTTTCCTCCCTCCAACTCCCTCCCTCTCTTATCTCCCCTGTACTTTCCTCCTCCTCCTCCTCCTCCTCCTCCTCCTCCTCCTCCTCCTACTCCTCCTCCTTTCTGGTCGTGCTTCGAGGCCTCAGCAGTCATGTACTGGACACTCCCTAATGCATGCATGTCGGTGGGCTGAAGCTGGAGGAGGAGGAGGAGGAGGAGGAGAAGGAGGAGGAGGAGGAGGAGGAGGAGGAGGAGGAGGAGGAGGAGGAGGAGGAGGAGGAGGAGGAGGAGGAGGAGGAGTGAAGATAGGATAGTGGTAAGAGAATGGAAGAGGAGGAGGAGGAGGAGGCTGGGTGAGACTGCAAGGGCTTTGGGTGGGGTACGTACGTTGAGGAAGAGGAGGAGGAGGAAGAAGAAAAGGAGGAGGAAGAGGAGGAGGAGGAGGAAGAGGAAGGAGGAGGAGGATGCTTGGGTGTGCTAGGGGATGAGGGAGGGTCTGTCAAGCAGGTTATATTATACACTACTTTCCTACCTACCTACGTACACACACACACACACACACACACACACACACACACACACACACACACACACACACACACACACACACACACACACACACACACACACACACACACACACACACACACACACACACACACACACACACACACACACACACACACACACCTAACCAAACAGAGGCTGAGAAAGGTGTTCAATAAATCCATCTTACCTTGTTGTGCAGATTACAAATAACTCAAAATCCTATAAAAATTATTTAAAAAAAACACGACTGAGAAAATACTGAAACTCACTATTACAACAATTTATATTATTATTACTACTATTTTTCTTAAGGCGTCGGTGGCATCTTTTAGGCAGCGTGAGAAATATTAACAGTCAGTCAATCCAAGTCAGCCAAGCGTGTGGGTAATTCTCCTTGACGCTTACCTTCTATTACTGCTCCACTCTTTACTCTATAATGAGCCTGTCTTAGATCAACTGTTAGAGGCTCCAGACGCGGGAATATCAGCTTGATGCTTCCGAAATCGCATCACACGATCATAGACTCAAGCAAGCAGAAGGAATTTTAAGAGAGAGAGAGAGAGAGAGAGAGAGAGAGAGAGAGAGAGAGAGAGAGAGAGAGAGAGAGAGAGAGAGAGAGAGAGAGGGAGAGAGGGAGAGGGGGATGAGATACGTGTGGCTGCTTTGGAACTGTCAATGAGTGTAGTTTGTAGGTGTGTTTAACTGTGTCTGGGTTTTTTTTTTTATATTACTGTCATTATTTTATCTCCCGAGTCACAACATTGAAGTCCTGGGTTCGAATCCTGAGTCTGATGGGGAGATTGGAGCGCGTCTCTTAATTGCTGGTTTCTCTTACCTGTGTGTAGGTAAGAAAAAGAGCATAGGTACACATGAACGTAAGTCTGTCCGTGTGTGTGTGTGTGTGACCTTGGAGCGTGACAGGAGGAGAAGTAAGGCAGTTATGTGTGTGTGTGTGTGTGTGTGTGTGTGTGTGTGTGTGTGTGTGTGTGTGTGTGTGTGTCCATCCAAACACACCCACACCCACACACCCGTCACCCTTACCTACATTCTCAGAAAACATCACTCTCCACCCTTACCCTCACCCTTCCACCCCTTACCCTTTCCCCTTCCCCTTTCCTCCACATGACCACCTGACGCCACAAAGCCATCAAGGAGCCTTTTTTTAATGTTCGTCCCTCGCCCTAAAGTGGATGAATGGCTGCCCACCACTATAAAACTCCACTATAAACTCCACTATAAGCTCCACTATAAACTCCACTATAAACTCCACTATAAACTCCACCTAGAAAAGATACGTTACAGATATCCATGTTATAGATTTACATATACCATAGATACACTTCAATATTTTTTTGTGTATATGAAAATGGGAAATGAATAAAGAAGAAACGGGTTGTAGGTGAAGCTGTCAGCATCTTTCTGTGTACCCAGCCGGCCCTACCTACCTACCGGTGCTGGGCTGGGCTGGCCTGAGGCGGGGCTGGGCTGGGTTGGGCTGGGTTGGGCTGGGTTGGGTAGTAGATGGAGTGGAGTGGAGTAGATGAGAGTTAGTGGAAGATAGAGGAAGAGAAGAGTATTTCCTTAGAAGGTAAGTTTATGCAAAGGGCTAGCCTGGAGGGTGCTGGGAGGGGGAGGGGAAGAGGGTAGAGGATGGGGAGAAGAGGGAAGGGGAGAGGGGAGGGGGAAGGGGATGATGAGCGGGAGGGTCTGTCTGTGGTCACTTAATTGTAGTCAAAATACGTACGGCATTGTCTGCAGTCCTACAAAAGGGTTTCATTTCATTCCCTCCCTGCAGCAGCCTTTTATGATCCTACTGATTGCTACTGGACTCCATCATCATTCCGCTGTTAAGAGGATTGAACCTCGATAACGGCACTAAATAGAAAAAAATAAAAAACGAAAAATAAAAAATAAAAAATACTGCGTTTGAAAATCGTATATCTAAAAAATTTCGGTTATGCTAATTTATCGAAAAAAAATAAAAACAATACTATAGGTTTATTTATCTCTATATGTAATTAGTTTTCCCTGCATTGTTTCCTCCATCCCTCTCTTTCCCTTAGAGTAGTAGTAGCAGCGAGTTTATTTCCTTCTGTTCATAATTAATTTCCCCTTCAATATTTTCTCCATCCTTCTCCCCTTTCCTTTCCCTGCAAACGTACTTGGGTTCCCTTAGAGTAGCAGCAGCAGCAGCAGCGTGAACAGTGTAATCTTATTGAAGAGGACCCAAAGAGTGTCCCAGCAGGACGCCACCCACTAGATTAAT
This sequence comes from Cancer borealis, assembly GCA_036785275.1. NCBI lineage: Eukaryota > Metazoa > Arthropoda > Malacostraca > Decapoda > Cancridae > Cancer > Cancer borealis. The sequence continues at coordinate 4,203 of JAXIVD010009181.1, read as the reverse complement.
GGGTTAAGCTCCCCGCGGGTTAGTCTGTGGTTCCAGTGGTGACGCCAGATGGTTCTATACGAGTGAACTGAATCAGATAATTACTTGTAGAGGTTGAAGGATGGACAGGTGGATAAGAAAAGGTTGTTCTGTTGATATAATCGACCCCCAGGAGCAAGGTATAAATCCAAGACTACCTTTACTAGTCTCTGAACCCAAAGTCTATAATGCATATGAAAAACTATATAGATATCTACTATACATGAATGAATATATAGTAAAGACATTGGAAAATAAGTCTGACTAGTACAGCACAGTAGTAGACGAGGGTGTGTGTGTGTGTGTGTGTGTGTGTGTGTGTGTGTGTGTGTGTGTGTGTATGTGTGTGTGTGTGTGTGTGTGTTTGTGTGTTTGTGTGCAGGCAGGCTTGAGATGTCTTCCTTCCAGCAGGAGCGAGGAAGTCGAGACGTGAAATGAAATGTTCCACTGTGACAGGTGCTCAGACTATATAATGTGGTGTCAGGTGTGTTGTGTTACCTGTCGGGTGGAGAACATACATTATTAATTAGTATAGGAAGGTGTGAGGGTACAGCACAGGTATAGAACTCAATATAATAAAAATAACTATTATAATTATATTCCTCTTCGCATCCTCTAGTGTTCAAATCCTCTTCCTTATCTATCGTCTTTTAAACTTTATTTTTTTCTATCCACGTGAAGGAAGGAAGAAAGGAAGCGTCATGGTCTAGTTAGTTAGGAAGTCAGTCAGCTCACATTTGTTATCCATTCTTGTCTCGAAACAATTAGACACAACCAATTAACGCTGAAAAACACCCTTGGACAGACCTAGGACTCTCACTTCCCTACCCCTTCTACCTTCCTACTTTCATTTTTTTTCAGCCTCCCTCCAATTCAGTGATCCTTTCTTCCCTTTCATTCCTCTGGGTTTATTTTCTTCTCTTTGATCTATCTCAGTCTCCCTTGCAGCGTGTCCTTCATTGTAATCCCTTCTGTTGTCTTGTCTTGATTCCACTCTCACTCTCCTGCCACTCGCTCCATACCTTATCTTAATGTCCAGTGGTTCACGACCCTCACTCACCCCTTGTACCGTCGCCTTCAGCCTCGCCTCGCCACGCTACTCTACTCTCCCCACCTCTCTCTCTTGCCCCAGACCATCGACCCCGACATCAAACTGCCACCCTCATCCCTCCTCCTCCTCCTCCTCCTCCTCCTCTAAGAACCCCTCCCGTCTCTTCATATCGCCTGCATGCAAATCGAATGCAACAGTATACTGCAGTCAACTCTGGCTCACTGTTGCATACCTCTGGGTGTGGCCGAGCAACTTTTTGTATGTGTGTGTGTGTGTGTCTGTGTGTGTGTGTCTATCTTTGTGTGTGTGTGTTTGTGTGAGTGTGAATGTGCTTCCTCCTCCTCCTCCTTCGTGCAGCATCAAACTGTCTAGCAAGAAAGAAAAAAAACTTAATTAGAGCGTTAAACAGGTTTTCAGAGATTTCATTCGAGTTTCATAGTTCACTCAAGTGTCAAGACCAGGAAAAAAAAAAGTAAGGGAAAAAAAATCAGTTCTTCATCTCCTTGTGTGTGATACTGGTGGTGCGTCTACGTCCTTGGGTCTCCCTTGTGTTGCCAGGTACGAGAAGATAGATAGAAAGGAGAAGGAGTATAGTAGAGATGAAGAAAACCTAACCTAACCTGGATACTGTAGCTGTAGATATCACGCTGGCAAAACAAGGTCCTCAGCCAGACCGTAGCATCACAGTCAACCTAACCTAACCTAACCTAGCAGTCATTCAGTATGGTAGAGTAAGGCAAGGTGTAGGTAGGTGTTGGGGGAGGGGATGGGACCAAACCAGGAAGTGTAGGTAGGTGTGGGAAGGGAAGAACGCGCTCCGTGACACGCACCTGTAGTGATGATGGAAGGCAAGTACAGGTAGGTAAGGGCAGGTAAACAGTGCCTTGTCCTGACATAGCTGCCTCACCTGCCGTTTTACCTTTTTTGTCACTATCTTGGTCCCATGTCGCACGCCAGGTAAATTCACACTCCACCCTTCCTTCCTTCCTTCCTCCCTTCCTCCCTTCCTCCCTTCCTTCCTTCCTCCCTTCCTTCTTTCCTCAGCAAACCTTGGATCCGATAAACAAAAGAAGTATTGCGTTTATTCTCTTGTTATTCTTTTATACAATAATTGCTTTGACAGGTGAAGAGATAATCGAGGTTTGGTTTTAGTTGTGTCTTAAAATTCGACCAAAACATCACTATTATATGTTTTTTTAAATATATGTTTATCTGTTCTTTTTTTTAACTGCAATGAAGACGCGTTTTTAGCTGCTACATGAAGAATAGTGAGGAATGGGGAATAATATATATCGTTGTGGGCGTGTATAGGAAGGAAGGAGGTCGGTGGAAGGGGCAGGAGGGCGCGGGCGTGGCCTTGAACTGACGACCGTCCATCACACCCACGCGCAACATTCCTCTCTCTCTCTCTCCCTTTCTTATACCGTTAAATGCCATCTTACTCTTATAATCTGTCGTCGTTCATTCGTGTCTCTTCCTCATCCTCATCACCGGAGAAAGTATTTTGATGTTTACCAGTAATTCTTATATCATACATTCTCTCAAACCAAAACATTATATCCATACATTTTCACCAGTTCACCTCATACATTTTACCTGAATAATTCTTTGTTTTCTGTGTGATTCTGTTGTTGTGGGCGGCGGCAGTGCGACGGAAACGCCCATATGAGACTAGCTAGCGTGGAGGGGCGTGGGGCGTAACAGTAGGTGAGGAGGAGAGTGTCAGGGGAGGCGCTGGGAGGTAGTGATTGGTGTGTGAGGCGGGAGTCAGAGCGCCTGTGAGGTCATATGGAGTAACCTGGAGTAACACAGGTAGCTAGGGGTGTGTGTGTGTGTGTGTGTGTGTGTGTGTGTGTGTGTGTGTGTGTGTGTGTGTGTGTGTGTGTGTGTGTGTGTGTGTGTGTGTGTGTGTGTGTGGGTGTATGTGTATGTGTGTGTGTGTGTGTGTGTGTGTGGCGTGTCGTTTTTCTTAGAGATGAATTATTCAGTTTTGGTCTCAGTGCCTCACCTCGCTGCCCCGCGTCTGCCTTCACGTCCTTATGGATTATTTAAGTTGTATTATTATTCCCTTCACTCTGTTTAGGATGTTTGTGTATTCATATAGACTCATAGCTGTTTGCTGCTCTCTCTCTCTCTCTCTCTCTCTCTCTCTCTCTCTCTCTCTCTCTCTCTCTCTCTCTCTCTCTCTCTCTCTCTCTCTCTCTCTCTCTCTCTCTCTCTCTCTCTCTCTCTCTCTCTCTTGCCTTATTCTGTTCTAGCTTTATGTCCCTCCTCCTTTCCCTACTCCTCCTCCTCCTCCTCCTCCTACTACTACTACTACTTCTGCTCCTGCTGCTACTGCTATTACTACTACTGCCACTTCTACTACTACTACTACTGCTGATAATGATCATGAAAAAAAGAAAGATGATAATTAGTCATTATTATTACTATTATCGTTATTATTATCGCTGTCATTATCTTTTCTTAGTATTGTCATAATTCTCATAATTATTATTAATGTCATTATTGTTGTTGTTGTTGTTGTTGTTGTTATTTATACTACACAACACAACACAACAACGCAACACACCACCACCACCACCACCACCACCACCACCACCACCACCACCACCACCACCACTATCCTCCTCCTCGTTAGTCATGAATCCTATGCAGACTCCCATGACCATGTGGTTCACCGACTAGGATGTGATCTTGCATTCCAATCAGATCAGGGAGGAGTTGTTAATACTATGTTGCCTCGTTGTCCAGCTGCTGCTCACATCCTTACCTCACCTCCCTACCAGCTGCACACCTACCCATCTCCCTCCCCGTCAGCTGCCTGATGGGAGGAAGTTCCATGAAACACAGCAGCTTCTGAACTGGGGGTATTAGTATTCTTAACCAGATTCTCCTTCACCCTTCTCCCTTCTCTTCTTCCCTTCTCTTTATCATCTCTACTGTTTTAACTTCAGGTATTCATTAAAAAGTCTATCTAAGTGGTAATGGTAGGAGAATGAAAGGTTTTAGTGGTTGTCTTGTGGTTATTCTCCTGTTTTTCTTTACTACTACTACTACTACTACCACCATCTTTTTTACCCTTCTACCCTTCCTCCCTTCCTTCACCCTCAGTCATGTCTCTTACTCCTCAC
>JAXIVD010009180.1:0-10000 GCA_036785275.1 Cancer borealis | reverse complement strand
TCTTTCCTTACTCTCTTTTCTTCTCCATTTACTTTTCCTCATTCACACCTGCAATCTGAGAGTCACGTTACTTGCTCAACCAAATGGCGAAAGACTTCTTAACGACTCTTGGAGAGGCATTCATCCCCCTTCGTGGCGTGCACTGCCACGCAGGGGCTGCAAATGACGGATTCGCAGCGCCGCTAGGAACAAGTAGCTCATAACTTGTGATGACTTTGTCAATCTTGATGAAAGCCGCGTCACGCCGCCGGGTAGTCATAGGCAGGCGGTGGAGGCTTTTTTTTAATTACTCAAAAACTATGAGGTTTATGTATTGACCATAAAAGATAGAAAACAATATTTCCTATCGTATGAGCCATAATAAAATGTATTTAGATTCTAAACAACTGAAAAAGGTATACATTTGTATTGATCATAAATTCTATTTTTCACAAATTGTTTCTCCAAAAATGTGAGAGTAATTAAGACAATTATCAAAACTTTAGATAGAACTTTTTAGGCTTAACACTATTGGTTCTATGAAGTTTACTTTACTCTGTGTATTTATGTTATTGTTGTTCAAGCTGTTATTCCTGTTGCCGCTGCTACATGAACACCTGCGTCCAAACCTTGTTCACTGAAATTCATTTTTTCTTGGATTTGTGGAGATATGTTTGCAATAATGAAGTTTATATATCACTTCAGCATTTGTTGTTTCAGCAGACAAACCTTAAATTTTGTTCACAGCTACTTGATTGTTTTTGCTCCAATGTTCAAATATTTATTATATGGTCGATTTCTTTCCTTCCTGTGACGTATGTGCTTACGTTATTTTGTCATCCATATGTGAACAAAAAAAGAAAGGTGGGCATACGAAAGATTCTACTCTGCGTTGATTTATCTAAAAATCTTCCATAGCGTCAAACAGTATCACGCTTCTCCAATAGTCACATATGCTTTCTGCACATATGTATGTTGAACCAAAACCGTAGACACGTGAAAACTTTTATATATTTCAAAAAGGAAACGTTGCCATGTAGAGGCTTAGCATCGTCACTATATTTTTCGACCAATTTCCCAGGCTGTTGAGACGTGTGTTTGTGTGTGTGTGTGTGTGTGTGTGTGTGTGTGTGTGTGTGTGTGTGTGTGTGTGTGTGTGTGTGTGTGTGTGTGTGTGTGTGTGTGTGTGTGTGTGTGTGTGTGTGTGTGTGTGTGTGTGTGTGTGTGTGTGTGTGTGTGTGTGTGTGTGTGTGTGTGTGTGTGTGTGTGTGTGTGTGTGTGTGTGTGTGTGTGTGTGTGTGTGTGTGTGTGTGTGTGTGTGTGTGTGTGTGTGTGTGTGTGTGTGTGTGTGTGTGTGTGTGTGTGTGTGTGTGTGTGTGTGTGTGTGTGTGTGTGTGTGTGTGTGTGTGTGTGTGTGTGTGTGTGTGTGTGTGTGTGTGTGTGTGTGTGTGTGTGTGTGTGTGTGTGTGTGTGTGTGTGTGTGTGTGTGTGTGTGTGTGTGTGTGTGTGTGTGTGTGTGTGTGTGTGTGTGTGTGTGTGTGTGTGTGTGTGTGTGTGTGTGTGTGTGTGTGTGTGTGTGTGTGTGTGTGTGTGTGTGTGTGTGTGTGTGTGTGTGTGTGTGTGTGTGTGTGTGTGTGTGTGTGTGTGTGTGTGTGTGCGTGTGTGCGTGTACGTGGCGCTAACACAACACAACCACTGGTGTGTGTTTATAGTCTGATGGACGCTGATCCACCCCAACAAATTTGCTTCCCATCCCCCTGTGTTTCTTCTCCTTTCATTCCTAACCAATACTTTCCTTTACACACGTACCCTTCACATAACATATCAAAACATTAAATAACTTGTTAGGAAAAGATACATGAGAAAAAAGTAAAATGTATCCCTTTACAAGCAGAATCGATAAAAATTGAGGAAAGAATCTAATAACAGAGAACTGGAAGGAAAATTGGGGGAAAAAAAAGTTGTTTGCCTCTTCCCGACGGAGACCCAGCTGGCGCCGAGACATCCATCCAGTGGTAATCTCCGCCTGAGTTTTATAGCCACTGAGGCCCCGGTTGTCCTCCCTGACCCACGGCAGAATGCGGATATTATAGTGGCCCAGACTCTTAGCATTTCTCTCCTTGCCTCTTCACCTCCAGTTCACCCATCTCCATGTTAGCCATTTCCTTCTTTTCATCCCTCCCTTAATATTTCCATATCATTTTGTGTGCAGTTATATATATATATATATATATATATATATATATATATATATATATATATATATATATATATATATATATATATATATATATATATATCTTTTTTCCTCTTGTTCTTTCTCTATGTGTGTGTTTTCCATTATTTTCGTCGTTACCCTTCCTTTTAATTATCTTTCCTTACATGTCTCCTCCTATTGACCTTCATATTTCCCCTTCATCTAGCCCCTTCAACATTCTTTCTCCCCCCTTATGAACCATAATCTACTTTCCCTCACTCTTTTTATGCCATAACCGTTCTTCCCCTTATCTTCCTCTTCCCTTCTCATTCCTTTCCCTCATTTCATCAACCCAGTCTTCGTACATTTTTCGCTCTGCCTCCATTTTGTTCATTGAAAATTGTCTTATTCAACATATTTAGAATAATTATAGAAGCATAATGGAATAATTTATTCATCAAAATACTACAAAGCTCAAGAAATTGTAATGCTTGTTAATGTAGCCTCGCCCCACTAGTAGTAAAAGATGGAATAAGTTAAATACGGGACGTAGTAACCGGGGCACAGTTTGAGAATCACTGTTATACGCTCTACTGTGACTTTACACTACAATATATCTCTCTCATGTTTCTGAGCTGTAATCTTTCTATGCTTTATTTTCATCTGTTATCACTCCTGTTTAATGTTACTAACAGGTACGATATATTTCGATAACAATAAGACCAGGTTTTAGTATTTATGCGATATACTTTCTCATTCGTACTTGGAGCGTAATGGAGATTTAGAGGCGGCAGTGAAAGATGGATTAGCTAAGTGTCAGAAAAGCAAAAGTGTTAATTTATAAGCAGAATATTTATGGATGTTCGTGCACAAGGCAAGAAATTAGAGGAAGTAGATGCCAGGCACGATGTTTGCCATCTCCGTGGTGCCATTTCGTGCATGACGAGAATGAGTCCGCATCGCCACACTTATTCCCGCGACATACACGTGGACGGACAGTAACGCCGCCTCGTCTCCGGCCTTTAGGAGAGCTGTCAACCGCAGGGATGATCTGTCGCTCTGTTTCCGGTTGAGAGGATGGGACATAAGCCGCCTTTTTTCCACTCTGTTGGATCATTCCATCAGGAGAAGCTCATAAGGATCTGTACTTGTTGGCGGATACAACTGCTTTTAGATTCATATGAATGTTTCAAAATTCAGTTGATATTTTATGGTATGGTATTCAGACTGCAAAAATAGTTAGTTTGATTATCGTTGCTGTATTTGTTTTGCATTAATGTGCAGTCTATCTTAATACTTCATTAATATAGCACACAGCTCACCCGGGCCTCTGCATCTAACCATTTATGTTAGTCAATAAAGTAGCAATAAACACTGTAACTCAAACACCAGTCATCTATCTTCCTTAGAATTTAAGGTATGAGGACTATTATCCACCATTAGTTCAAAAGTCGAGATAACTTAATTGAGCGCCGGGGCAATGGAAAATGGTAGTGTACTACTTCACTTTGCTTTACCTTGCCTAACGCATCAAAAAGGATGGGCGTTAATGGTGGTGTAAAGGAGAAAAAGCAGCGAGTGTGGAAGACAGGGTGAGGGAGCGACGGAAGTGAGGGAAGACACGAGTGGCTGAGCCTCAACGAACTGACACCTGTTGTCACCTGACCATTGTTGGCTGCGAATTTATTTTACTGTTTTGAATTCAATGTTTTCCATATATTCTTTTTCCTTGGCACTTGCAGTGTTCAAAGTGTTTTTTTTGTGTGTTCCCAAACATACTGCCACCAACCACCACTTTCACCACCATCCACCAAAACCACCACCACCACCACCATAATTAAGGTCGAACATATTTTCCCCATTTTACTCTGAAAATATTACTCCTACAGGAAAAATGCATAGGTACAAAGTTATGGGTCTCGATAACATCTACCGGTTGTTGTCGTTACCTTTCCAATAACTCACTCATACCTTTAGAGAAAATTAAAGTTTTGTGAAAAAAATATATCTACTTTTTTCCATTTTTACATCTATACTTGCATTCCAATTTCATTTCACTATAACTCAAAAGACCGGGTGTTTCCTGCTCCTACATTTATATTCCATACCTATTTCACGTATGCCTCATAGATTTCAAGTTATTTCAAATAATATTACTTATGAAAAAATTATAAGTGTACCCTAGGAAATTTCATAAAAATGTTGACACCTCTGAATCTCATGAAAATAATCTGGTCTTAATTTTCTAATAACTATAAAATCAAACTATTTTTTACCATTTCTTGCTAAATAAGAATATTGAAATAACCATTTTTTAACTTTACTGATTGATGCTGGTCTCCTACAACAAAAATACATGGAGTTTACCTATCCTACATCTATACAATTTAGTGTTTTAATGTTATTTGGTTTCCCTTTCTATAACTGTAAATAAGATAACCTCTCCTAAATCTACACATAACTGTAACTACATCTACACCTTTGTTGGAGCTTTGCCCTCGAAACAATGTGAATAATGAACTCATTTAAGTGCCTTTAACGGTATGAGTAACTATACACTGGACTCTTGGTTTGATTATATATGTTACTTCAAATAATACACAAAATATCATTATCTCTTAGGTAAAAAAAAAAAAAGCAACAATCTAAACGTGGCTTCCATGCAATATCGAATCCCTGTATTGCAACTCTCTGCTTCCTAGAAATGACATCGGAATGTTTGCCGTTAAAGTCTCGATTAAGAAAAATGCAGTGGAAAAAAAACAAAATACAAACGTGTCGGAAATTAAATCCACTTCTCTACCGCAAAACTCTTACATCTCCCTCCTCCCTTTCATACCCGTTTTCCTCTCTCCATCTATTATTTCTCCTCCTCCTCCTCCTCCTCCTCCTCCTCCTCCTCCTCCTCCTCCTCCTCCTCCTCCTCCTCCTCCTCATTTAGGACTGATATTATAGTAACTCAATAAAGTTTAAGCAGCAGAAGGGTGAGTGAATAGGAAGGATTGATGTCTGCCATCCTTCGGTACATATGTCGATAAAAGAGGAAGAGGAGGAGGGAGAAGAGTATAATGAGGATGGGGAGGAAGAGCAAAATGAAGAAGGGAGAGGGAGAAAGGTAAGAAAATGAAGCAACAGAGGAAAGGGAATAACACAACGCAATGGAGCACTGTCTATTTAGCTTTACAAGATAGGCAAGCACAGAAAGATTTTAAAGCCTTATAATTCTATGTAACTCCAAAATAAATCTAAAGGCAAGAGACAAAAATTAAGTGAAGCAATTTTCCTACCTCTTTCCCTCCTAAATCTCATAGTAATTTCTCGGTACCTCTGATGTTTGACGCTGTTAACATCAGTGCACCACCATGCCTCTCATCGTCCTTGAATGCAGTTGAAAAAGAAATATTTATGCTGTTTTAGATTAGTAAACATTGATTAGAATAACTGCAGGTAAATCATCATGTTCTTCATCCTGTAATTAGATGTTCGCTTCACATATTTTCCTTAAAAGTCTTGTTTTCAGTTTGTTTGTTTTTTGTAAATTTTCTGAGCTACTAAAGATCATAAGAGAGAAAGAGACCGGTTGAACTAATATGTACGTAGAAAAATACATGTTTACTAATAATTACCTGTACTGTTTACCTTTGAGCGTCAGTGGAAAATGTATTCAACGCACCAAAGTTCCAGAAAGAGATATCATGTAATTGTGTTTCCAGTACCATTAACTTGCCAATATAAAAGAGAGAACTTCAGTGTGTTCCAGTGTGAATTTTCTCAAAAGTTTGATATTTTACTTTCTTTGTAATAATTGCCTTCTCCCATCTGCGAAACCTCATGCTACACAAACTAATTAAGGGAATGGCGATGCGAGTAGAGAGCTGAGAGAAGGAAGGGTCGAGCGAAGCTTGGGGAGAGGAGGGGAGTAACTGAATGACAGACCGAAAAAATATTTATTCAACAAAATAACTTTTTGTACGACTGTATATATATATACACACACACACACACACACACACACACACACACACACACACACACACACACACACACACACACACACACACACACACACACACACACACACACACACACACACACACACACACACACACACACACACACACACACACACACACACACACACACACACACACACACACACACACACACACACACACACACACACACACACACACACACACACACACACACACACACACACACACACACACACACACACACACACACACACACACACACACACACACACACACACACACACACACACACACACACACACACACACACACACACACACACACACACACACACACACACACACACACACACACACACACACACACACACACACACACACACACACACACACACACACACACACACACACACACACACACACACACACACACACACACACACACACACACACACACACACACACACACACACCAGTGACGAAGTGCAGGAAAAGCCGAATGGAGCATGAGAGTTTGATAAAGGATTGTGGATTCGGATTCAACTGGAATACAGTGTGAGAGCTAGGAACATAAATGGAGGTCGGGAAGGTTCGAGAGGAGAAGAAGAGAAAGGGAAATGGGAGGCAAAGGGAGAGAAGGAGAAGCAGCAGGAGGAGGAGGAGGAGTCATAAGGGTGACTACGAGGAGGAGGAGGAAAACAACGGTGCTTTTCGTTCGCCACACTCCATCTTTAAGCCAGTCACCCGCCCCTCCACCGACCCACTGTTACACACACACGCACACACACACACACACACACACACACACACACACACACACACACACACACACACACACACACACACACACACACACATACACACATACACACTGTCATGCCCCCACTCCAACAACAAACTTTTCCTTCTCCTCTCGTTCTTGACGTTACACTTTAAAGGCCAATTAATTTAAAATGAATGAGGAGGAAACTTAATTACCAGGTTCAAAAGGGGGGTTTCAGAAATAAAGTAAAAAAAAACACAAGTAAACAAACTACACTAGATTTATTTACAAGTTAATATTTATATACACAACGGAAATTCAATTCAAAAGATGATCTGTCTACCAGAAGGGTAGTTAATTACATTGAAAGTAATTAATTAAAAAGAGAAACAAATACAAAAATACACAAGATCACGAGTATTCTACAATAACCACAACAACACAAACACAAAACAAATAAACACCAAACACATAAACACCAAACACCTAAGTTAATTGATTGAGACACGGGTCGGGAAATATAAACACAACCACAAACACAAAAACCCAACACATAAACCAAACACATAAACCAAACACAAAACAAACACACACAAAGAAATAAATATTATAATTGGAGAGAGAGAGACGAGCCAGAGTAAAAATACTCAAATACCCAAACTTATTTCACTCCCTTACGTTACTAAAACAATCCCCCGCTCAAACAAGGGAAGAAAAATAGATGATGGGTAATTAAAAATGCGCGAAGCAACCCCAAACAAATACCCACATCAAAACCCAGTAACGTAAGAAGAAAAGTTAACGGTAAAAACACACAACACCGGCTTCACTCTCAATCTCCAATTAAAACGAAATAATACTCACGCCATACCTCCGACACAACCTGTACCCTCTGCTCGGTGACCTGAAATATACTGTGTCGGCGCTGGGTCATCCGGGCTTATATATAGGGGGGGACGCGACTCACCCCACGCTTACCCAGTACCCGTGGTGTGAAATAAACACTATACAAAGGAATCTACCCTATAACTTATCTAACGCAACATTATCTTTACGTTAAAACATAGCAGATGAAAATACAAATATATAGCCGAAATTACAACACGCTCGCTCTCTTAACAACAATGTTAGAGCTAAAAAGTATAGAACGGGTTGTAACGCTATATAAACTATCCTTAAAATTACAATAAAAACATAATAACCTTAAATTAAAATAGCAGTTCCCAAAATAAAACATAATAGTGGAAATATACAACTTTCTTCATCTCCATCGCGTCACAGACGATGCATGAGATAATCACTGCATTCACCGTTTCACATCTCCTTCTTCAAATTTATACAAAACAATTTAACAGCATATTTATAAAACTAAGCTTAACATAACAAAATTAACAAAAAATATGTGACCAGGCCATGCAACACCGTTTCACTCTACAAGATGTGGTTCTAGGCCAAGTGAGGTCAGGAAAGGTCCCCTCGCGGTCACTTTCTCTTAAGCCGCTTCCCCCCCCCTTCACCTCACTCAACCCCTGTTCCACACCTCACACATCAAAAACGCTGGCATACACACAAAAATAACTATGACTCCATTAATGTCTTAAGTCACTTCGTGACACACACACACACACACACACACACACACACACACACACACACACACACACACACACACACACACACACACACACACACACACACACACGGATTGTCTTAATAATTTCTGCCTGTTCATTTGAAAGTCCTGTTCCAGTCCATTGGGTGTTTCCTTGTCGGGATGAAACTGATTTACAAACCTTCCTCATTATGTGGATGTGAACCTTGGTCCTCGTAGCTTAGTGTGTGTGTGTGTGTGTGTGTGTGTGTGTGTGTGTGTGTGTGTGTGTGTGTGTGTGTGTGGGTGTGTGTGTGTGTGTGTGTGTGTGTGTGTGTGTGTGTGTGTGTGTGTGTGTGTGTGTGTGTGTGTGTGTGTGTGTGTGTGTGTGTGTGTGTGTGTGTGTGTGTGTGTGTGTGTGTGTCTGTCTGTGTCTGTGTGTGTGTGTGTGTGTGTGTGTATGTGTGTGTGTACATAAGAGAATGAAGAAGGACAGCCCTTTGTTGTTTTAATGTGAATATTTAATCAAAATAATTTGATGTCCTTTGCGTCATAAGACTCGTCAGTTGTGTTAAGGCAGCACCGGCGCCGTAATGGTGGTGATGGTGATGGTGGTGGTGGTGGTGATGGTGGTGGTGGTGGTAGTGGTGGTGGTGTTGCCCCTCCAGCCGCATTTTCTTCCTTAAATATGTCAGCCAGAACACTTACTAAAGCGTAAATGTTTTTCTTTTCCTTCCCTTGAATATGACTGATTGTTATGTCACTTTTACACAACAGCCTCTTGACATCACTTAAGAATATAAACTTACTCCGCACTTGAGAACGAAGAAATATAAAAGCGTTTATAGCATAACACCGTGACAAACAAAAGAACCACGATGGACTTGTGTCGACGATGTACGACCACTCACGATAATGACCTCGAGGTGTGAGCGTAGAAAAGTGTAGAGTTGTAGTGAGAACGACCGAAGTGAACCTTGACAAGTGGAACTCAAGTAGAACGCATCGTGGAGGGACACATCGCGACTTGATGAGAGGGAGACAAGAGCTGCCACTCTGCCCTCGGCAAAATCATTACTCCGGTGGACATACAAAGCCACTGCTCGCCGACGGGTGCAGCAGATGAAAAGAAGTTCCAATATTTTCATTGAGAGAAGGAAGGGCAGGAGTAGGAGGATGAGGAATATAAGATGGGCAAGAAGAGAAGAGAATAAGAGGAAAGAATAGAGGATGTAGAAGAAAAATTAGGAAGGAGAAGACGAAATCGATGAGTAGGAGGACGAGATATAGAGGAAAGCTTGAGAAGATTTGCATCAAAGTTTGTGTGGAAACATAGACCTCTTAATCAGCAGATCTCAGCCAGTGTGTATGTGTGAAGAGGTAAGAAGAGTATACCGACAGACAAGTATTTTTATGACCTAAAGCAAAAGGACAACAGAGAATACCTAACACGTATCACAAGAAACATAGGACATT
>JAXIVD010009179.1:0-5000 GCA_036785275.1 Cancer borealis | reverse complement strand
AAAAATAAAAAACCGGAAATTAAAAAACCCAAAACGAAAGAAAACGAGAAATTTAAACACAAACTCAAAGAAAACGGAAAAAAAAACTATAATTGAAAGAAAACGTAATGTGTGTGTGTGTGTGTGTGTGTGTGTGTGTGTAGTTATAAGGCTTCCATGTGATACTTGTCTTTAATTGTGTGTTCTGCGACTAGATTTAATATTGAATGTCATAATAAACAAAAAACAACTACAACAACAACAACAACAGTAATACAATACTAATACAATCTTAACCTAACTACTATTACTACTACTACTTCTACTACTACTACTACTACAACAACTACTACTACTACTACTACTACTACTACTACTTTTATCATAGTTTGTTAATTACGTTATTAACAAATGTTGCTTAGTGTTACATGGGAAGAAAAATTAATTATATATATATTAATAGTTCAGTGTATAATAATTTTTTTTTCTCTTGCAATTTTTTCATCTTCAAATTTTTTTTTTTTTTTCAAATTTTTTATTTTTTATTTTTTATTTTTATGCTCGTGTTTCTGAGGAAAATATGTTTTTTTTTTTTTTTTTCTTTCTTTTTCTTCTTTGGTCTTCAATGTGTACATGTCTGTGTGTGCGTGTGCGTGTATGTGTGTGTGTGTGTGTGTGTGTGTGTGTGTGTTTGGGCGTGTATATATATTGTCCAACGCAACACACACACACACACATACACAACACCACACCTCTCTCTCTCTCTCTCTCTCTCTCTCTCTCTCTCTCTCTCTCTCTCTCTCTCTCTCTCTCTCTCCCTCATCATCATCATCAGCATTATTATTCATTCACACACTCATTCACTCTTTACTTTCTCTCTTTCTTTCTCTTTTTTTCTTCTTTTCTTTCTAATTATTTCGCTTTTTTTCCCCTCATTCCGTTTTCTTTACATTTTTTCTTACCACTAACTTTTTTTTTATATATTATTATTATTATTATTATTTTACCATTAGTTGTATGAGTTTTTTTTAATTTATTTTATTTATTTTTATTATTTTTTTGAGCTTAATAATCATACTTATTCATTATGTATACTTTTAATTCATTTACGAAAGTCACAAGAGTCACATGTATAGGATTTTGTGTATGTATGAACGTATGCATGTATGTATGTAGTGTTGGGTTATATACATACACAGTTGATAGGGTTAGGTGTGCGTTTTTGTGTGTATGTGTGTGTGTGTGTGTGTGTGTGCGGGTTTATGTTACGAATTTCGAGATATATACATAGAGGTTTGTCATGCAATAATAATTATACATACATATACATTTTACAGAACGATAATGAAAGTTATTATACATTATGAAGAACAGAAAAAAATCAGTAATATACATCTCATACATTTTTTTATACATTTTCAACACGAAGGAAAAAAAAAAAATCAGGGACTATTTTCTTAAACTTACATTTTGAACAACACGAAAAAAAAATAAATAAAAAATCAGGAATACATCTCATACATTTTATACATTCTAAACAACATGAAAAGAAAAAAAAAATTTCAAGGACAAATTTTTTTCATTCTTTCAATACGATTTTAAACAACGAAAAAAAAATAAGGAAATTTTTCAAACCTTCCCATACAAGAAGAAGGAAAACAATAGTTATACATATCATACATTGTTCCCAATACGTCCATTAAGGTGCCTTGGCCCCCCCCCCCGCTCACGTGCCCCCTAAACCGCCCATAAAACCGCCCATCTCTTATCCTGTTATGATTACGAAGACGGGAATAAGGGAAATAATTATGAAAATAAAGATAATTACAGTTAGTTTATTACGTCTATAATTGCCTCTCAGACTAATGGCGTGTAATTAATCCTATCATTAATTTTTTTTTTCTCATTTACTGAAGATAATAATTTTTCATAAACGTATTTGAAATATAGACTTTTTTGTTTATTCTATTTCTAAATTCTACGATAAACTACAATATTTTTTTTTCTTAACGTAATTTAACTATGTAATTTTTATTTATTAATTTTTTAATTCAACCAGAAACCACAAAAATTTTTTTTTTTTTATAAATCTCATTTTCCGAAGAGACTATCAAAAAATGTTCACACATACGCCATACATCAATACAAATAAATAATAATAAACAATAAATAATAAATAATGAATAATAACAAGTGGTGTCAGCGGTGGGATCAGTAAAATATATTAGTTAAATGTTATAAATGTATTAGTCAAATATTGCTTGCTAAATGGCGGGGCTCGAGGCTGGGCTGCACTTACCTGTCTTAAGTGAATTTCTTAAGTAAATGTACAGAGAATCACTAAGTAAAGTAATGATAGGTAATGATTCTAATTACCTACGTCCATGATGAGGCCTTAATTAGAAAGAAAGAGAGAGAGAGAATGTGTTGCATAATATTTATTTCCTAATTGAAGGGAAAATTAATATTTTTATAATTTTTTTTTTTTTCATGATTATTAAATGGTATTGAAAGTTAGCTCTCTCTCTCTCTCTCTCTCTCTCTCTCTCTCTCTCTCTCTCTCTCTCTCTCCTCTCTCTCTCTCTCTCTCTCTCTCTCTCTCAAACACCATAATATCAAAAAATTCGCCTAGGCCTAAAATAAAACAGCCTATTGTAGTTCTTTTAGGATATACACACCCCACGCCCACACCCTGTTCCTTTAGGTTATTATAGCACATGTTACACGCACGCACGCACGAACTGAAATGTATAGACAAAACAAAAACAGATACACAAACACCAAGTAAACACAATTATATATACGTGTTTATGTGTGTTTGGTGCAGGGAAGGTGTATGTATGTGTGTGTGTGTGTGTGTGTTTGGATATACATAAAAGAAGGGTTTTAGATACACATGTGTATATATGTATGTATGTATGTATGTATGTGTGTGTGTACTAGCTAAACAAACACACACACACGCACATACATACATATATACATACATACATACAAAAAAAACATATACATACATGGAATTATGTCTAACGGTGCAATACATGAAGATTAGCAATGGTATGTACGTATGTATGTATGTATGTATGTATGTATGTATAGGAAGACACCAATGTATAAGTAATAAGCATAATGTATAGATAAGTGAAAGAGTATAAGTATTGAACTCTTGCATGTCATAACTATAGACGATTGAACCTTATGTGTCTTGAAGTGGCGTTAGGTTAAGTGTGTGTGTGTGTGTGTGTGTGTGTGTGTTTTAGAAGTGCAATGGGATGTTAAATGTTGAGGGTACGTCTGTGTGTGTGTGTGTGTGTGTGTGTGTGTTAACAGTCCTATGCTTGTTTACGAAGGTCAAACAATTAAAACACGCGTGGTTAGCTAAGAGAAAAGGTCATGTTTGGAAAAAAAAAAAAAAAAAAAGAAGTAAAAGGTGTTTGGAAAAAGGTCGTCTTTGGAAAATGGTTCGAAAAAGGTTAGTTATAAAAAAAAATATGTTTGCAGTGTTTGGAAAAGGTCGAAATACTTGTTTTATACGTGTTCCGTGCCTTATAAGTGTGTTGTTAAGTGTTTGTTTGTTTGTTTGTTTGTTTACGTTGTGTTGGAAAAGTATGGTTTGTCAAAAATTGTTAGTTGTTTGTTACGGTATAAATAGTTTATTTATTTATTTATTTTTTTTTTTTAAGTTAATGATAATGATAATGATGATGATGATGATGATTAATGATAAAAATTGTGCTTTCATTATAGTGGTACAAAGAATTAATGACTAGGAATATTTTTGTTTATTATTATTATTTATTATTTTTTTGAACGATTTATTAATTGTTCAAAATTGAGTTCATTGGTTTTTGGATTTAAAGGAAAAAGTTAGGAAAAAAAGTAAAGGAAAAAGTTAGTCGTGAATGTTAGAATTTGAAAAAGAAAGAAAGAAAGAAAGAAAGGAAATGGAATAAGTTTGAAATGAATGAAAGAAAAAATATATATAATCAAGTTTGAAAATTTGAATATATATTGGTTTTGTTATTGAAAAAAATGTGGCTTTTTGAAGAAGATTTTGGACCGAGAGGGAAATGAGTTTGTTTTAAGACGGCGACACACACACACACACACACACACACACACACACACACACACACACACACACACACACACACACACACACACACACGAGTAACATGTTATTGCCAAATGCTTCGTGTGTCGCCATCTTACAAGTGAAGCTTCGAATCATTGTTTTGAAGCAATGAATCATAGTTTTCGAAGCTTCACGTTCTAGAAAAGGTTTATAAGGTTTGGTTTCTAAATGAAGGAAAGTAATGTGACTTATTAATGGAAATAAATACATATGAATCTTTGTAACTTTGAATGTGGATGAAATACAATAAAAAATAACGATACTTTTAATATACATGAAATATTGGGTCTAATTTTTTTTTTTTTTTTATTTAAACCTTCCTAGATTTACTGATATATTTATTTTTCTTTTATTATTTATTATTATTATTGTTTACGTTATACCTACGAACCTAAAAAAAAAAAATATAATTGATCTAACCTAACCTAGAGGAAGATCAAAATTATTCTACGTATGGATAAGAAAATATATATAACAAGTTTTTTTTTATTAATATGTATAAAAAAAAAAAAAAATTCAAGTGACAGAAAATTGATATATACAAGTTTGAAAGGATACTGACTAACTTTATTTATTTAGATGGATATTTTGTCATTGTTTATTTATTCTTTCAAAGTTTGTGAAGTGCCCCCCCCCCCCCCCCCCCCCCCCGACCCTTCCTCCCTCCCTCCCTCCCTCAGTGATTTGCATAGAAAATGAGATGTAAGTGGAGGGAGAGGAAAGGATAAAAAGAAAATAAAATCGTGAAATGAAAAAGAAAAAACGGCAATGATGTTCGGTAACTTATTTATTTATTTATTTATTTATTTATTATTATTATTTTTTTTTCTAAAGTTTTGCGATAAAGAAAAAGGTCAAGATTTTTTTCATTCTCTTCCATAAGTTA
>JAXIVD010009178.1:10000-15921 GCA_036785275.1 Cancer borealis | reverse complement strand
CACGTGATGCTGGATGCACATAACTGGCCAGATTTGGCCGTGGCCAGCCAGCCAATAGTAACACGGCTTCATGCCCATAGGCATGTGACAGCCAATCACCTGATTGCCTGCAACTTACAACCAATCAGGATGAATAAATAATGAGGGGGCGTGGCCTACGGGCATGATGAGCTACACCAGAGGGTATAAATAGAGGCTCCGATCTGTCGTCTGTCATAATGGAAATGGACCTTGGACGAGCAAGTCGCATTGTGAGAGCAGGCTGCTGCGTGTTGGAGGCCAGGGAAGCGCGGGACTACCCTAAGAAGGTGAAGCTTTCCGTAGAGAAACCGGGATCCACCTTCTGGTTCCCCGATGAGCCTCGCTACAAGCAGGTGGGATTATTCACCTTCGAAAAGGTGAAGGCCGATGTAGGGATGCGTCGCTACACTTCACGCCTTGTAGCACTAGACATCCGCCGTCTAGTGAAGGCCCAATGGAGCGCCATTGAGGCCAGGGTGAAGGTGAGTGTCACGTGGCACCGTAGAGGAAAGTATGTCATCTTCGTAAGATTGCAGGACTTCCTTAGGATATTATTTTCCGAGGATCCTTCGACGCAGACATTTATCCTTCAAGTAAAAGAAGAAGGAAAGATTGTTATGTGGCATCGTAAGTCACTGTCGGAAGAACAATGCGATCACGTCGATGAGGAACAGAAAAATAATGAAGAAAACGAACACATCACTGCAGAGAGATCTGAAATTAATGAAGAACAAGGCGATGATGATAGACAATGGAACACGAATGACACGGAAGAAGAATACGTTAGCTTCGAAGAGGAAGTAAACCAAAGTTTGAGTGACGAAGAGTATGGAACTGACGAGGCAGATGACGAGCAACACAGTAACACGGAAGAAGAATACGTTAGTATCGAAGAGGAAGTAAAGCAAAGTTTGAGTGACGAAGAGTATGTAACTGACGAGGCAGATAACGAACAACATAGTAACACGGAAGAAGAATACATTAGCTGTAACGAGGCAGAAGGTATCATCCCCGACTCAGCGTTTCAGGAGGAAGCCATCGAGGACCGTGTGGAGGATGAGGAGGAGGCATTCCCACAGGAGCCTCACGTCAAGGACGCTGCCACCGAGGATGTACAAAAGGAACGAAAAAAAAAGACAGAAGAAAAGGAAGCCACGAAGGGCCAAGGCGGACGTGGGTTTGACGTCTGGCGTGATGCACGTGCACGGCCAGGACCCTGACACCCCCACGGAGGGCTGGGCCGTGGTCACTAAGAAGAAACAGCCACGCAAGCAGAAGGCCTTGCCACCTATGAGCGAGGAGAAGGCGCTGCAGCCTCTGGAGGTGCAGGCCGCGCCTGCTGCACCCAAGAAGGTGACGCCTGCTCCACGCAGGAACACTCGGCGCGCCCCGAAGACGGTACCGAACAGTGTTCGAGCCTCGTGGAAGAAAGAGGTACTGGACACCACGCTGACCGTGGCGCCTCACCAGCGGCGCTGCATCGTTGGGCCGCGCGGCGCCACACTCAAGCAGGTGCTCCACGAATTCCCGGGAGTGCGTGTGACGGTGCCACCGCGGCTGGACGCAGTGACGAACACTGTGAGGGTGTGCGGGCACCCCCAGCAGGTTGCCGGCACCGTGGCGTGCCTCAAGGCCCTGCTGCACAGCTCCGCCCACGAAAACACCCACCATAATATTCACTGCCAGTCTGTCCACCCTAACACCTGCACACCCTCCTAATAACTCACCCTCTCACACATTTCATCCGACAACCCATGAGGTGCTTGAGTCTGCAACACCTTACCATCCAAGGTGGATGCTGTCCAGAATTTTCCGCAGGGCAATTGGTAAAGGGAACTGAATCACTCTACAAGCGACGTGAAGCAGCAACTATTTTGTTTGGACGGGCCCTACTCAAGACACCCGAACATAGAAATATGTTGCCACAGACTATGCATGATGTCCAGGGTAGGGAAACAAGGAAAGGTAGCAACTCCTGCAGGCAGTAAGGTGTAGGACCACTAGATACCAGAAGTCTCCAATACCATATATTGTCTCTAAAATCAATGCCTTGTAATAACCTATATACATTATTTTAAGGTTTTATTGTTTTATTGTTTTGACTAAATCAGTTGTTTATTTTACTTTTTAATATAGATAACTGATTCTTGTAAATCAAGACATAATGTTTTATAATTGGTTTTATAATACTTTCTTGATCAATAAACCATCAATTATCATTATTATTATTATTACTCCCTATCCTGTCCAATCCCCACTCCTCCGTTCATTCATTCTTTCAGCAGTTAATACTCTCCTTTAGTCTAGGAAATCTCAACAAGGTAACACATTACTTAAACTACAACGTTTTTGACTTAAAATACAATTCACAGCCTCAGTTAGAACGTTTCGTCTTCATTGCATTCACCAGTCTCATGTCCAAATACTGAAATAAACAGTGACAAACCATTATTTCTCACCACCAACTTAATTAATATATTTCCATTGTATTTCAATGGGCGAAGCCCATTATTGCAATCACTAGAAGTATGTATGCATTTCAATAATATGAATCCTGTCATTGTGTAAAGCAGTAAGCATTACTCGCTTTGCCTGTTCTTTTGACTAACGGATTATCTAAGAAAAAAAATCTAGATTTTCTCTTTTAAAGAATACTACAGAACTGTTTCTCAACCTCAACCTTAAATTTCCATGCCTCTATATACAACAACAACTACTACTACTACTACTACTACTACTACTACTACTACTACTACTTACTGCTACTACTACTAATAATAATAATACTAATACTACTGCTACTACTACTACTACTACTACTACTACTACTACTACTACTACTACTACTACTACTACTACTATTACTTATACTACTACTACTACTACTACTACTACTACTACTACTACTACTACTACTACTACTACTACTACTACTATTACTACTACTACTACTAATAATAATAATAATAATACTATTTCTACTACTACTACTACTACTACTAGCAATGATTACGCGCCCTGCAGTGTGTGTCTGCTCTTGTCAATGCTGTTGCAAGTTTCAGTCATTTTGTATAGTTGCAAGTTTCAGTCATTTTGTATATTTATTATTTGCAATATTTTGTGAGCAAGGACAGGTAGACAAGGCCTGATAAAAATGAATTAACGTACAGACACACACACACACACACACACACACACACACACACACACACACACACACACACACACACACACACACACACACACACACACACACACACACACACACACACACACACACACACACACACACACACACACACAAGTTTTAATCTAATAGTATTGCCAACTTTTGTTACGCTAAAGCAGAAAAACAAAAGAATATATAAAATAAAAATAAATGTTTCTTAATATAAAAGACTAAATTGCATTGAAATTATAACTTATTTATATTTATGAAATAAATTAATATATTCATGTCAATAACCAGTAGTTGGATGATGTCATTAGCTATATACATTTTAAATTTTTTTTTCTCTCTCTCTCTCTCTCTCTCTCTCTCTCTCTCTCTCTCTCTCTCTCTCTCTCTCTCTCTCTCTCTCTCTCTCTCTCTCTCTCTCTCTCTCTCTCTCTCTCTCTCTCTCCCTCTCTCTCTCTCTCTCTCTCTCTCTCTCTCTCTCTCTCTCTCTCTCTCTCTCTCTCTCTCTCTCTCTCTCTCACTCTCTCTCTCTCTCTCTCTCTCTCTCTCTCTCTCTCTCTCTCTCTCTCTCTCTCTCTCTCTCTCTCTCTCTCTCTCTCTCTCTCTCTCTCTCTCTCTCTCTCTCTCTCTCTCTCTCTCTCTCTCTCTCTCTCTCTCTCTCTCTCTCTCTCTCTCTCTCTCTCTCTCTCTCTCTCTCTCTCTCTCTCTCTCTCTCTCTCTCTCTCTCTCTCTCTCTCTCTCTCTCTCTCTCAAGTTCGTAAAATCAGGCTGGCACGGGAAAACAGGTGCCATTATTTTCCTTCTTTTTTCCTTGTGATAAAACATTTCCTTAATTTATCTTCCTCATCGTGAAAGAATACAAAAAAATGTGCATTCAATAAAAAAAATATATTAGTCAACTTCAGAATAATATTTGTTTACAAGAAATAAAGAAAATATGAAAAAAAATATTTACTCAAGCTGACGGTAATTAGGTTTAGAAATATATATGTAGGTAAGAATTAATTAATAGGTGAATAATTAAGGGGTTGCTTACCTGTAGAAACAAATGTGAAAGTTAATTAACCTTGAAAAAGTAAGGCAAAAGGAAAGGAAAAAAAAATTCTTGCTGTTGATTCTAGTGAATAAAATAAATAGACAGATAGATAAAACTGATACAGATAGATAAATACATAGATAGGTAGATAGATAGATAGATAAATAAATAGATAGAAAGATTGAATGATTGACTGATAGATAGGTAAATAGACAGATAGAGGAGGAGGAGGAGGAGGAGGAGGAGGAGGAGGAGGAGGAGGAGGAGGAGGAGGAGGAGGAGGAGGAGGAGGAGGAAGAGGAGGAGGAGGAGGAGGAGAGGAGGAGGAGGAGGAGGAGGAGGAGGAGGAAGAGGCATTGGGCACATTCATTTTAAACTATCCAGTCGCACTGGTCCTTCATAAGTTTTTTGTCTTACATTTTCTGTCCAATATTTTTCAAGCTCAGCTTTGGCTCCCACAGAGTTCGTTCCTTGGTCACATCTTAACTGTCTAACTGGGCCTCGTCGCCCTACGAAACGATGGTATGCCATAAGGAAAGAGCTTGTATTCATGCTGTTTGCTGTTTCAAGATGTACTGCTCTCGACACTATGCAAGTATAAAGTACTCCGTATTTTTTTAGCTCTTTTCTACCCTCTTTAACAAAGAAGGGGCCAAAGAAATCAACTGCCGAATAAGTGAATGGAGGTGAGGGTTCCAGTCTATCTGTGGGAATGTCTGCCATCCTTTGTACTTGTGTGTCACTTCTAATTTTGCGGCAAATAACGCACTTGGAAATATGCCTAGACACAAGTGAAGATCCTCCTATAATCCAATAACCACATGATCTTATATCATTTCAAGTTAAGCCCCTGCCCCACTTATTTATATTTATTAAAAGAACGTATACGTGTTTATTTTTTATTCGCCTCTTCCTCCTCCTCCTACTGTTCCTCCTCCTCCTCCTCATCATCATCATTGTCTTTATCATCATCATCATCATCATCATTCTTTTCCATTCGTCTCTATCAGATGCCTGTGTTCCGTGTTACTCCAGCTAAAACTTCTCATCTCATCTCCATCTAGTTCGCTGTCTGCTCTGATTTTTTTTTCTTTTATTCATTATCTCTGAATTACCATTTTGTTTCTCTAATTTTCCATCTAGTCTATGTTCATCGCATGTCGTTTTCTGATCATGTCCCCTTTTTTATCTTAATTGTAGTCAAGATATTTTGAACTTTGGTTTGTTCCTTAATCCTTGATACTCTCTTCCTATCTCCAAGTTTCTGATCCATATGTTAGAATTGGTAGAATACACTCATTGTATACTTTTCTCTTTAGTGATAATGAACGATTACTTTTCATAACATTGTATTGTCTACCAAAAGCCCCTGGACATGCATCAATTTTCTGTCCTAAGTAAATGTAATTTAGGACACATTCTATTACTTCATTATATAGTCTAATTTCATGGTCTGGTATGCAATTATTAAAAATCACCTTCGTTTTCTTCATATTTCTCTTAGAACACAGTTTCTGGCTTTCTCTGTGTTACTGTAATATTATAGGATGTAATTAAATGATAAAGATAGGCGAGGTATGCAAATAAATACATAAAAAGAATCATGTTTGAATGGCCTGTTTGTGTGTGTGTGTGTGTATGTGTGTGTGTGTGTGTGTGTGTGTGTGTGTGTGTGTGTGTGTGTGT
>JAXIVD010009177.1:2500-15923 GCA_036785275.1 Cancer borealis | reverse complement strand
ATGTGTATGTATGTATGTACTTTCCAACAAATCCAAGTCTTAAATAATTAACACATGTCCTGTATATATGTATGTACGTCTCCCTGCTACACACACACACACACACACACACAACACACTGCCAATGACTAAATCTCTACTCGAAGCTCCGAAAAACATTCCCGCCGTGAGTCAGCAAAACCTCACGCAAGGCCTGATAACCTCGCCATAGTGAAGGGAGGGAAGGGGAGGGAAGAGGAGAGAAGGGGAGAGAAGGGGGGGGGGGAGGGGGGGGGGGGGGGCGAAGGGACAGACCCTTTAAACGAAGTCGAGGTACGGGGGGTGCAAAGAGTCGTTATGTTCGAAGCACACTGAACTACCACGAACCGAAGCTCAAGTTTTCCTTTCCGTGAGCCTGTGAGGAAACAGAGAGAGAGAGAGAGAGAGAGAGAGAGAGAGAGAGAGAGAGAGAGAGAGAGAGAGAGAGAGAGAGAGAGAGAGAGAGAGAGAGAGAGAGAGAGAGAGAGAAGGGGGGGAAGGGAGGGAATACATGTTCAGGGTGGAGGAGGAGGAGGAAGAGGAGGAGAGGGACAGAGGAGAGGAGGGGTTGCAAGGTAATCTATATGCGCAAACTTCTCTGCGCATGCGTGGCGGAGGCACCCAACCCCCCTCCCCCCCCCCACCTCACCCCCTCCAGGCTAAACTAAAACGTAAATTAATACAATTCCCTCCACTTTTTGTCTGAACTGAAAGGGGTTGAAGGTTTATTTTAGCCACGTTTTCAAGACACAACCCCCCACCAAGTCCCCCCCAACCCCCCCGCATGGACACCCCCTCCTTACTTTCCAGAATCGACCTAGTAAATGCCGCCTAAATTCAAACTTCCTTACATGTTTACACTGGAAGACTCGCGGGCCTGGAAGTTGGAAGGGACGCCAGGGTAGTGGATGTTTGAGGGGGAGATGGATGGGCGTGGTGTGTGTGGGTGTTGGGCAAGGCGTGGGGCGTCTTGCGGTAGTTAAACAAAGGAGTGCCAAGAAGGAACGTAAGGGAGGGCGTCTGATACACTACCACCACCAGCACTGCCTCCGCACCACCGCCGCCATCGCCGCCGTCATCTTCACTGTCACTCTCACTGCCTTCACCTTCCCGTGTCATGTTAGCGTCACTATCACCGGTGTTGTGTAGTACATGCACTGTCATCACTGTCACGGCCATTCCTTGCTACCCAGAGGCAACACCACCACCATAACACCAACACCTCGCAACACAACGCAAAACACTCATAACGTTAAATCTTCCTGGAACTACGCAAAGATGATACAACGAAATAGTCATATAACATCATCTTTCCCCTGACACACTCTCCCAGCGGCAGAATCACTGGTAGACGTTAGGTTACAGGTGCGACCTTCCGCCCAGGACATACCTAGCTAATGGTTACTATGGGAGGAAGACACTCGCCCACACCCAAGAATGTTGTCAAGTGTAGGCAAGGAACACAGGGTAGGACATAGGCTGACTCACCAGTGGTAGTACATTGGGTCCATCCTGGATGACTGCGACGCTAACGAGGGTAGTGGTAGTGGCGTAGGTGGTGGTAGCGGTGGGTGTTGGTGTGGTGGTGCGCCTCCTAAGATGGCTGTAGTCCTCGTTAGCCTCCGTACGAACACTAGGAAGACAACACTGCCTGCGAGACACAATCCTCACACGAGCACGAGACACGGACACTCACTGACCCCCCTTGCTCTCGGGTTAGACTCTGAGCGGCGGCGCTCCCTACACACTCACGCACATCACGGAGTCGTCTGTGACAGGTCGTCCTCACCCAAGATGCAGGGTGTCAGGGAACACACGGGGACACTCTGGCATACACCAATGACCTCTAACGACCATTCCGAGGTGTAACGACCGCGTCAAGTGTGAGTTGGTGTGGTTGTGTGCGTGTGTCCGCCTCTCACCCGCTCTACCCTCGCCGGTGCCGGGAGGAGGGGGAGGAGTAGGAGGAGGAGGAGGGGTTGGAGGAGCCAAGCTGGACGGGGAGGGGTTAAAGGGAGGGAGGATGGGGTGGGGAATAGACGAAGGGACGTAGAGAGGAGGAGGAGGAGGGTAGATGTTGGGAGGGAGAGAAGTAAGGGCTGCAGGGGGATGCTAGTGACCCTGCCTCCCTGCTTCCCTACCTCCATTCCCCTACCCCCAATGGCCTGCCTCCCTCCTTACCGTCGCTGCTGCCGCCTCCCGGTAAACATCTTCGCCGGGAGACGCAGCGTGATCGGAAGGGCGCGACACACGTTCCAAAGACAGTGAGGAACCTTTACTCCCCCCTTCCCCTTGCTGTCCCATACCCTGCAGTGAATGCTTTCATTACTATCCTTCCCTTTCCCTATTCTCTTGCCTAATTTCACTACATCCCTTGCCTGCCTGCCTGCCTGCCTTCCCTCCCTCACCATTTCCTCCACACCTTGCACCACCACCACCACCTCCACCTCCACCCTCTCGCCCTCCCTCACCTTCTAAAATGTTTGGGGGGCAGACGGTGCAGAGATTACCGTTCGCGCCTCGTCTGCCTACGTGAACCCTGCGTCCTGCTACACATTGCTTTAGTTCCAAGTAAGAGTAAAACGCACCTACCACCACCTGTCTGCATTACCCTTGACACTGCGATGACGACCCGATACAAAAACATCGTTATTGACCACAGCTGCGCGGGACGAACACCAAAAGTAGGCGAGCGAACCTATCTGAAAACACACCTCCTCCTCTTCCTCCATTCCCTCCCTTTACCCCTCTCTGTGAGCTGTCTGGCGCGGGGAGAGGTTGGGTTGCCAGTGTGTAGGAGATGTTTTTAAAGGGGATAGGGTCTTCGCAAGGCAGCAAGAGCATGGCACAACGCAATAACTACTCTTCTTGCCAATTTAATACACGCACAACATTTATCACGCTGAGTTACGGTGTTGAGGAGGCGCTGGTGCTGGTACTTGTCGGTGTAACACATGCATACATAAGTACACACTAGTGACTCCCGTAGCCTAAAATGTATACACCTCCACCCGCATACACACCCCCACCCCCGTACACACAACACCCTCAGGGACAAAAAGGGGAGGGCTGGGGTTGGGATTACAGGCGTATGTACGATGGCGCTCTCCTCCCCTTGTACGTATTTATTACACTAGTAACCCCTCCTACCAGCCCTCCTAAGGTGCACTATAAATAAAGAGGAAGTTTGTCTCTTCCAGTTGTTGATTGCGGGTGTGTTGTGTGTAGCGTCTCACTGGGGCGGTGGGAGGCTGGGAGGGGCAGAGAGAAGGGAGAGGAGAGGAGAGATGGTTAGACAGGGAGATGTGTATGTGTGCATGGGGGGGGGAGGGAGAGAGGAGGAAGGAGTATATTGGGGGTAGAAAGGGTGTTGGAGGAAGGACGGGGGTCATCTATGCACCACCACCACCACTACTACTATACCAACCACAACCCACACACCCCTACCACCACCACCACCACTCACCTGTCCAACTTAGCTTGTTAACACGGCCCGTCCCAGGTAACCCGTAATAAGAGATAGAGCCGCTAGGGGAGCCGAGACGCAACATTACCGGAAAGAAATGTAAAAACTGAGTATAGAGTGAATCTTTACCTCGTTGAATGTTGGCTGGCTGGCTGGCTGGTTGACTCTCTCTCTCTCTCTCTCTCTCTCTCTCTCTCTCTCTCTCTCTCTCTCTCTCTCTCTCTCTCTCTCTTGATCCGAAACTCAATTATGGGGCTGAACGAACGTTACTAACACAACAACAACATAACTGAAACAATACAGTGAAAAATGGACACATACATACATACATACACACATATACACGTACACGTAAACAAGAGCACACACACACACACACACACACACACACACACACACACACACACACACAACACACACACACACACATGCACGCCCCTTCCAAAACAAAGAAAAAAATAAAGAAAATAACTATAAAAAAAAAATATATATAATCACGAATACCAATAAATACATGAAAAAAACACAAACAAAATAATTAGAAAACTTAATTAAAAGAGAGAGAGAGAGAGAGAGAGAGAGAGAGAGAGAGAGAGAGAGAGAGAGAGAGAGAGAGAGAGAGAGAGAGAGAGAGAGAGAGAGAGAGAGAGAGAGAGAGAGAGAAGATTGTAACAGAAAAAGCAGAGAAACAAGTGAAATAGTAAAACATTAAAACCAGTGAAGCAGTGAAGCAGTGAAGCAGAACCGAAGCTCAGGTAATCGAACAGTAATCCTAAAGGTTCACTTCACTAGATTACTGGAAATTGGCGGGAAAAAAAGGAACAAAAAACCACAAAACCTCATTCACAGAGAGAGAGAGAGAGAGAGAGAGAGAGAGAGAGAGAGAGAGAGAGAGAGAGAGAGAGAGAGAGAAGGAAAAGGTTAATCACTGCTCTTCTATCAGACTAACTTTTATTCCTAACAACTGAACGACCCTCGTGACACATAGCTAGATAAATGATCTCATGGATGGATGTATGTGTGTGTACGTGTGCGTGCGTGCGTGTGTGTGTGTGTGTGTGTGTGTGTGTGTGTGTGTGTGTGTGTAAATATATAAACAACACACACAACACATAGACACACATACATACACACACATGAAAGATTCCTGCTATACTACGGCTCCCACCTGCCTTGTACACACACACACACACACACACACACACACACACACACACACACACACACACACACAGGACTAGCTTCACCTGAATAATTGAAACTCCAGTACTCCACAGGCTCTCGACCCCCTCAACACCCCCTCCCCCTCCACCCCCCTTCAAGCCTCCACCCCCCCTCGAGGTAGAAGATAAACCTAGACTCTGGAGGAGGAGGAGGAGGAGGAGGAGGGGAGATGAAAAGGAGGAGAGGATAGAGG
This sequence comes from Cancer borealis, assembly GCA_036785275.1. Classification (NCBI taxonomy): domain Eukaryota; kingdom Metazoa; phylum Arthropoda; class Malacostraca; order Decapoda; family Cancridae; genus Cancer; species Cancer borealis. The sequence goes on along the minus strand of JAXIVD010009177.1, from coordinate 11,022 downwards.
AGAAAGGAAGGAGGGAGGAGTTAGATTATTAAAATTAAAATGATGAATGAGGAACTGTATTTAGTTATTGATACGGAGGAGGAGGAGGAGGAGGAGGAGGAGGAGGAGGAGGAGGAGGAGGAGGAGGAGGAGGAGGAGGAGGAGGAGGAGGAAAGTAAATAAGACAAAAATGATGTTGATAATAATGAAAAAAAACATCATATTTAAAGAGAGAGAAGAGAGATAGCTCACAAAATATAAGATAGAAGGTAAAGAGAGATATATCATAACAATAATACTAATGAAGAGAAAGTAATATTAAAGAGAGAGAGAGAGAGAGAGAGAGAGAGAGAGAGAGAGAGAGAGAGAGAGAGAGAGAGAGAGAGAGAGAGAGAGAGAGAGAGAGAGAGAGAGACAAAGGAGGAAGAACATAATGATAAAAGAAAAAGAATAAAAGGAACTGAAAAAAAAGAGAAAAAGATCAAGAAAGAAAGAAAGAAAGAAAGAAAGAAAGAAAGAAAGAGAGATAAACAAACAAAAACAAGGCAAAGCAAGTAGACAAACAAACTCACTATAAACAAAAACAAATAAATAAATAAACAAATAAACAAACAAGGTCCTGATTCGCCCGCTCGCTGAAAGGGAAAAAAAAAAAAAAAAAAAAAAAAAAACCGGAAGAGATTTATGATATTTACTCACTAAACTAAACTTTTAAAAGGTAAGGGAGGAGGAGGAGGAGGAGGAGGAGGAGGAGGACATAGAGACATGAGGAAGGCATTAAGAGAGGAAGAGAGGGGAAGGGAAGAGGGGAAGGGAAGAGGGAAGGGGAAGAGGGAAGGGAAAGGGGAAGGGAAGGGAAGGGAAGGGAAGAGGAAGGAAAAGAGGGAAGGGAAAGAGGAAGGGAAGGGAAGGGAAGGGAAGGGGAAGGGAAAGGGAAAGGGAAAGGGAAGGGAAGGGAAGGGAAGGGAAGGGAAGGGAAGGGAAAGGAAAGAGAAGGGAAGGGAAGGGAAGGAAGGGAAAAGGGGAGGAGAGGAAGGGTAACTTGAGCGATCTAAAACAACAAGAAAATAAAAACAACTATGAATTAAGAAAGACAAGTAGTAAGTATATCATTAAATCCCTTTGTTAATAATAATAATAATAATAATAATAATAATAATAATAATAATAATAATAATAATAATAATAATAATCGGTTTGTCTCATTGAAAGGGAGATTATGGGATGACGAGGGAGATTTTCAGATTTTCTTCATTTTTCTTGTATATTAAGGGAGATAATATAGGTTCCAGCGCCCTTAATCCCTCCCTTGACCTTTCCCTTACATTACCCTTTGAAATGAATGAATAAAGACCTTTTTAGAGAGAATTACAACCGTTTTTATCTATTTTTTTAATCAAGGAGAAAGTTGATCAAAGAAAACGAGTCTCTTACCGTGGTTTAAAGGGGAAGTTATTCTATATTAATACCTCTCACTCTCTCTCTGTTGCACACACACATAGACAGAGACAGAGACACACACACACACACACACACACACACACACACACACACAGAGACAGGTAACAAGACAGACAAACAAATACACACACGTGGACATGATTTTTATTTTACATTAATTGAGTTTTAATACATGAGACAAACAAACAAACACACACACACACGGACACAAGGACAGACGGACGAAACGAACGGACAAAAACGGACGTCTCTCTCTCTCTCTCTCTCTCTCTCTCTCTCTCTCTCTCTCTCTCTCTCTCTCTCTCTCTCTCTCTCTCTCTCTCTCTCTCTCTCTCTCTCTCTCTCTCTCTCTCTCTCTCGGGTACAATAAATAAATAAATAAATAAATAAATGTAATGGTTTATAAATGAATCGTTATCGGTAAAAGCAAATACTCTTAGATAAAATAACAGTATTGCATCGTTACTATTATTATTATTTTCTATTATTATCATTATTAATATTTCAAAATTTTCCCGATATATTTATGTATGGTTAATTTTTTTCAATATATCTCTCGTAATTTCCCCTCTCATCACCACTGACCTCCTCACACACACACACACACACACACACACACATACACACACACACACACACACACACACTTTCCTATACATTTCAGAGGCTTGGCAGTGAACATACATGATACCTACCTATATATACTTACACATATACATACATACATACATACATTAGTCTTTATACACTACTGTACTCGTAGATATGCTGATTACACACACACACACACACACACACACACACACACACACACACACACACACAATCATAAAAACAAATGCTAACTTTACGAACACAATGAAGACGAATTATGTTTTTTTTCCATTATTATTTTATCATTATTTTTTTCTTTATTTATCGGGTTTAAACTATATAATTAAGGTGTTTATAACGACACTTCCTAATTTTTTTCATTTTTTTTATTTAGTTTAATTCAATAATATTATCTTTAGGTTTCAATTCATTCGTTATATTTCTGTCGCTTATAATAAGTTTTTCTTCTTCTTTTCGATCTTTTCTTAATCCTTTCTGGTTTTTCATCCTTAACACACACACACACACACACACACACACACACACACTCAGGCACAAGCTGAATGAATGAATAACACACGTATGAATTAATGAATATATGTACAGTACTTCGTTGTCTCCCTTGTCACACGTCGCTACGAACACACGAACGAACAGACAAACGAGGAGACACAATATACAGATCAATGAAGGTGTCAATGGATGCACTTCACCACGTCTTAAAGGTACGGCAGAAAGGATACGGCAGAAGAACACGTCACAGTCCTGTCTGCATCCACTGACCAACACAACGCAACGAGCAACACTTTTTTTTCTCTCTCTCTCTCTCTCTCTCATGTACTATACCAGTGTGTGTTTTTCTCTCTTTCACACATACACATACACACACACACACACACACCTGAGCAAACCAGGGCTCGTAATACACACCCAATATTATACACCTGGTCATCATCATCATCATCATCATCATCACCACAACTTCTACTTCTCTAACTACAAAATATTCACTATAACCTACGACAACATCTACTATACAACATAATCACTTACTTTAATTCACTATACATTCAGCCTAGGTAGTCACGAAGGTCAATCGTTAATTATGCCTAGTATCCAGGATTTGTAGTGGGTCATGCGCATGTATACCCCAGGGAGGTTCGGGTACGCACACTTGATGCCGTGGGAGACAGTGCCAGCGAGGATCCAGCGCCCATCTGAACCTCGAATTGATAAGGGACCCCCACTGTCACCCTGCGGAAGAACGGAATGGTTAGTGTTGTTGTTGTAGTAGTAGTAGTAGTAGTAGTTGTTGTTATTGTTGTTGTTAATCCTCTGTTTCTTCTTCCTTTATTCTCTATCTGTAACAGTAATCTTCTATTCTCTAGTCATTCTATTCATTTATTTATCTTCCCCATTCTTCCATCTTTTATAATATTTACTACTTATTATATCCATTCTCCCTTCCTTCCATTCCCTTCGATTAATTATATATATCTATCTTTCCTTCCTTCCATTCCCTTCGATTAATTATATATATCTATCTTTCCTTCCTTCAATTTCCTTAATCCTTGCTCTCTTCCCTTCCTTCTATCCCTTCATTCCTTACTGTCTTCCCTACCATCTCCTTTCACTTCCCTAAATCCTTACTGTCCTCCCTTCTATCTCCTTTCAATCCTTCACTTCCCTCCTCCTCCCTCCTCTCACCTCACACGAGTCCTTCCTTCCTTCCTTGTAGCCGGCACAAAAGAACTCTGGCTTAATAGTCTTGGCGTGACCAGCCTCGTTGAACCACTGCTGACACTCATAGTTCCTGATAATGGGTAGCGCGACCTCGTTCAGCTTAGCCGGTACGGGGCCTTCTGCATGGTGGGGAAGAGGGGAGAAGTATCTTTAGTAATGTGTATTGATATAGATTGTTATGTTAATTTTATTTTTAGTTATAGTTTGTATAGTTTGCATCCTAACCTAATCTACCTTTAGAAATAGGTATGGTCTAGGTTGTTATTGTCATTTGTATAGTAAGTTAGTACTGTTTATTCATGTATTCCAACGTAACTTAACTTAATTAAATTTAACTGAACTTAACCAAACCAAACCCAACCAAACCAAACCAAACCTAACCAAATCCAACCCAACCCAACCCAACCCAACCCAACCCCAAACCAAACCAACCCAACTCAACTCAACCCAACCAAACCCAACCCAAACCCAACCCAACCCAACCCAAACCCAACCCAACCCAACCCAATCCAACCCAAACCTAACCAACCCAACCCAACCCAACCCAACCCAACCCAACCCAACCCAACCCAACCCAACCCAAACCCAAACCAAACGTAACCAATCCAACCCAACCCAAACCTAACCAACCCAAACCAAACACAACCACACATTCTTACGATAGGACAGTCTGCCCCAGCCTGTCACGTATCCCATCTCTCCTATAATATCTTCATTCCCTTTGGGCAGACAGATGGGAACTATATGCTCATCGTAGGTGATTGGTCGTTCCATTTCCAGCAGCGCAAGGTCATTATCGAAGGTCTTAGCCACGTAGCCTCGATGTACTACGACTCGCTTCACGTTCCGCTGCACTACTTGCTTGGGTTCATAGTCGTCTGAGAGGTCGTATTCCCCTAAAACGACGATGAGAGATGCGAGGAATCTGTAGGGAGGAAGAGAGGGTAGATGGGACTTAATTAAAGGTTAGGTTAGGTTAGGTTAGGTTAGGTTAGGTAAGGTAAGGTAAGGTAAGGTAAGGTAAGGTAAGGTAAGGTAAGATAAGGTAAGGTAAGGTAAGGTAAGGTAAGGTAAGGTAAGGTAAGGTAAGGTTAGTAGGTAGTATTTAGATTATATTTATATCATCTGTCTCTCTCATGCACTTTCTTCTCTATGCATTTCATTTATTTATCTTCCTCTGTCCTATTTCTTTGCTATTCCCTTTTATTCCTTCACTTCTCACCCTTACCTCTTTTTTTTTTCCTTTCCTCTACCCTTACCTCCCTTTTTTTTCCCTTCCCTCTACCCTTACCTCCCATTTTTTCCCTCCCTCTACCCTTCCATTACCCTTACCTCCCTTTTTCCCTATATCCTTCCTTCTCTTTTTCCCTCTATCCTTCCCCTTCCCCTTCCTTTCCTTCCCTCACCCTAATACTCTTACCTCCCTTCCCCTTCCCTCACCCTTTACTTACCCAGGCTGGCAGTGGGCGGCAGTCAACACGTATCGTCGGTTCAACAAAACACCTCCACACTTGTTTTTGGTGAAGATACCCAGCCACGTTGACTCCTTGACCAATGCTTGCCAAGGCCACTCAGCATACTCACTCAGCTCCCCGTTCACGATGCGTCCCTCCCTGGCTAACGGACGCACTCCACACGCTGCAGGAGGAGGTGAAGGGTAAGTGAGGGGAGTGTGTACGTGTTAGGATGGAGCGAATTAATCATCAAGACCTGGATGATGGTTTTAAAGGAAGTAAGGTTTAGTGAATGAAATTGATTGTTTATGTTATGTTGGGTGGTTCTAGTTATGATGAGGGAATGAAGTCAGGTTTAGTGAAAGAAATTGTATGTTATGGAAGTAAGTTATGGTGATGATGATAAGGAAGAGGTGGAGAAAAATGTATAAAAAATATATATATATACAGAAGAACAAGAGTCATTAATTATATAAAAATAAATAAATAAATAAAATAAATAAATAAATTCATAGTCAAAAATAATGTCTTCTAGTTTTGTTATTCTTTTTCTTTTATATCATCAAGTCTGTCTACTCACACTTCTTATAATTCCAGTTACGAGTCGTGGTAGTCGGTGTAGTAGTCGTAGAAGTAGTCGTAGTAGTAGTAGTAGTAGTAGTAGAAGTAGTAGTAGTAGAAGTAGTTGGCTTGGGCGTAGTCAAAAATGGTAGTCGTATACTTGGTGTGGTTGGTCTGGGTCGTCTTGTGGTGGTAGCAGTGGTAGTAGTGGTGGTTGGGGGAGGTCGTCTGGTCGTAGTAGTGGTGGTGGTGGTGGTAGGGGGAGGGATGATGGGTGGGAGGAAGGGGAGGAAGCCGTCTGGTCCTGGTATGATATTGCTGAGATTGAAGAGCTGAAGGAAGGAGCAAAGAAAGGTTAATATAATAAGATCTCTCTCTCTCTCTCTCTCTCTCACTTACTCTCTCTCTCTCTCTCATACTACTATTACTATTACTACTACTATTATCTTACCTGGGATAGTAGCTCAAGGTCAATGGGAGGTGGAGGTTCAGGAGTGATTGTGGTGGTGGTAAATTCTTCTTCAGGAGGTGATGAGTTGATGAAGTTGACGATGAACTGATCAATGGGTGAGATGGGCGGCTCGGTAGTGGGTGGAGGTCGTGTGGTCGTGGCGCGGGAGGTGAAAGGTCGTGCTGGAGTGGTACGAGGTGTGGTAGTTGTACTTGTGGTAGTGGTTTTCCGTTTTCTTGTGGGTTTACGACGTTTAGTGGTCGTTGTGGTGGATTGCGTGGTCGTTCTAGTAGTTCTGGGTGTGGTTGATGTGGTAGTGGTGGTTCGATGTGGTCGTTCTGGGTGGTGTGGTATGGTGTTATTTGGCTGTGGGTATGAAACAGAGTCTATAGTGTAAGTAGAGGATGCCCAAGGTGGTGTAGTTGTACCTTTAGTCGTATTATTAGGGTGTCGTTCTAGCAGGTCACTTGTAATATGCTGCAGGATATTTTCAGGTACGACTGCAGGCTCCATGTACAGGTCATGGTCGTCTATCCCTTGAGGTCGTGCCTGGGTGGTGGTCGTCCACGTTAGTAATGGGTCAACCTCGTCAGGGATGCGGGTGTTAGGTCGTTGTGGTAATTCAGGTCGTTTAGTGGTCCAGAAGGCTAAGGGGTCGTCTTTATCAAGTGTGGTCGTGGTTTGTGGTCGTGCGTTAACGATGGGTGGCTGCGGGGAGAGGGTCCAGAAGAGGAGGGAGTCGTCATCCTCATTAGAAATAGTGGTGATGATGGTCGTATCTGAGGTCGTCGTGGGCAGTGTCTGTGGTCTCACCTCAACTATGGGTCGTGGGGGTGAAACGGTCCAGGAACTTATAGGAGCCTCCGCAGTCGTTTCTGGGGTCGTACTAAAGTCGTCTATGATACTCTCAGTAGTAGTAGGTGGCGAAAGGGTCAAGAAATTACCCACCGAGGTCATGAAATTCACCACAGATGGGCGTGGTGGCTTTGTGGGCGTGGTGGGGACGGGGGTCGTATAAGTCGTGTCATCAACTATTATCCTCATGGTTGTCGTTCTTCTATCTGGCTTCGGCTGGAACATTTCTGGTCTCGGAGCGAAGGTGGATCTTGCCGGTGTGGTGGAAGGGATAGTGGAGGGTGTGGTAGGGGTGGTTAAGACAGACAGATTAAAATTAGTCTCCGCTAGTATATCAATAGGCTTGGGCGTGATCGGGTAGGAGGTGAGAGGGAGGAAGAGTGGTGTGGTGGAGACGACTCTGACGGACTGTGGTGGTGCTGGTGTGGTAGGAGGAGGGGAGAGAGGTGTGGTAGAGATAGGGTGGCGGGAAGTACGGTGAGGGTGTGTGACATGTTGACCTGATGAATCGAGGTCATTGATAGTCTGCACATCATCTAGTAAAGCATCAGTGACGTCAAATCCTGTAACTATTAGGGTGGAGAGTCCTTCAAGGTCATCAGGGAGGGTCATGTACGGCACAGCTTCAGTTATGAGGTCAGAATCAGGAGTCATGGTAGTTGTTTCGTCTTCCTCCTCCTTCAGAGCCTCCGTCACTGTTGCTATGACCTCTGGATGGTGTTGAGTCGTGTCCTGGGGGTGCCGTGATGTCCTTGGTGGGCGTGGGCGTGGGCGTGGGCGTGGGCGTGGGCGTGGGTGTGATAGATGACTCCGTGGTGTTATTTAAGGTTGGTTTATGGGTGGTGGTGTGAAGGGTAGTTACCTCAATGACACCTGGTAACACTACACTTGGTACCTTCATTCCTCCTCCTCCTCCTCCTCCTCCTCCTTCTTCTCCTTCTCCTCCTCCTTCTTCCTCCACATTCCCTGCGTAATTAACATGGTGTTCAGAGACTTGTTCACCTTTAACACCTCCTCCTCCTCCTCCTTCTTCTTCCTTCTTCTCCTCCTCCACTGCTACTTCACTCTCCTCAGACTCTATTCCTATGCCATCTATTCTACTTCCTCCTCCTACTCCTTCTTCCTCTTCCTCCTTCTCATCTTTCCCTGGGAGTTTCGTCTTTAACAACTCTACTGCTACTCCTTCACCGTCTTCTGCTGCTACTCCTTCCTGCTGGGGCATATGGCAGCAGGCGCCGAAGAGAAAACCATCAATACAAGTCCCTACTACTTTTCCTCCTCCTTGCAGACACTCAAAGTTGAACATACATAAGCCACGTTTAGTCTTCGTGCCCCTGACCTGCCCGAGGACGTCACAGCTACGAGGCTCGATCTTGAGATGGCGGTGATCTGCTCCATGCCCTGTTGAGAGAGGTCAGAGGTCA
>JAXIVD010009176.1:0-5000 GCA_036785275.1 Cancer borealis | reverse complement strand
GTGTGTGTGTGTGTGTGTGTGTGTGTGTGTGTGTGTGTGTGTGTGTGTGTGTGTGTGTGTGTGTGTGTGTGTGTGTGTGTGTGTGTGTGTGTGTGTGTGTGTGTGTGTGTGTGTGTGTGTGTGTGTGTGTGTGTGTGTGTGTGTGTGTGTGTGTGTGTGTGTGTGTGTGTGTGTGTGTGTGTGTGTGTGTGTGTGTGTGTGTGTGTGTGTGTGTGTGTGTGTGTGTGTGTGTGTGTGTGTGTGTGTGTGTGTGTGTGTGTGTGTGTGTGTGTGTGTGTGTGTGTGTGTGTGTGTGTGTGTGTGTGTGTGTGTGTGTGTGTGTGTGTGTGTGTGTGTGTGTGTGTGTGTGTGTGTGTGTGTGTGTGTGTGTGTGTGTGTGTGTGTGTGTGTGTGTGTGTGTGTGTGTGTGTGTGTGTGTGTGTGTGTGTGTGTGTGTGTGTGTGTGTGTGTGTGTGTGTGTGTGTGTGTGTGTGTGTGTGTGTGTGTGTGTGTGTGTGTGTGTGTGTGTGTGTGTGTGTGTGTGTGTGTGTGTGTGTGTGTGTGTGTGTGTGTGTGTGTGTGTGTGTGTGTGTGTGTGTGTGTGTGTGTGTGTGTGTGTGTGTGTGTGTGTGTGTGTGTGTGTGTGTGTGTGTGTGTGTGTGTGTGTGTGTGTGTGTGTGTGTGTGTGTGTGTGTGTGTGTGTGTGTGTGTGTGTGTGTGTGTGTGTGTGTGTGTGTGTGTGTGTGTGTGTGTGTGTGTGTGTGTGTGTGTGTGTGTGTGTGTGTGTGTGTGTGTGTGTGTGTGTGTGTGTGTGTGTGTGTGTGTGTGTGTGTGTGTGTGTGTGTGTGTGTGTGTGTGTGTGTGTGTGTGTGTGTGTGTGTGTGTGTGTGTGTGTGTGTGTGTGTGTGTGTGTGTGTGTGTGTGTGTGTGTGTGTGTGTGTGTGTGTGTGTGTGTGTGTGTGTGTGTGTGTGTGTGTGTGTGTGTGTGTGTGTGTGTGTGTGTGTGTGTGTGTGTGTGTGTGTGTGTGTGTGTGTGTGTGTGTGTGTGTGTGTGTGTGTGTGTGTGTGTGTGTGTGTGTGTGTGTGTGTGTGTGTGTGTGTGTGTGTGTGTGTGTGTGTGTGTGTGTGTGTGTGTGTGTGTGTGTGTGTGTGTGTGTGTGTGTGTGTGTGTGTGTGTGTGTGTGTGTGTGTGTGTGTGTGTGTGTGTGTGTGTGTGTGTGTGTGTGTGTGTGTGTGTGTGTGTGTGTGTGTGTGTGTGTGTGTGTGTGTGTGTGTGTGTGTGTGTGTGTGTGTGTGTGTGTGTGTGTGTGTGTGTGTGTGTGTGTGTGTGTGTGTGTGTGTGTGTGTGTGTGTGTGTGTGTGTGTGTGTGTGTGTGTGTGTGTGTGTGTGTGTGTGTGTGTGTGTGTGTGTGTGTGTGTGTGTGTGTAATTTTATATATTTTGGTGACACGCACACACACACACACACACACACACACACATACATACACACACACACACACACATACACACACACACACACACACACACACACACCAGAGCGAGGAAATATTAATTTGTCTTGTGAGATCTAATGGATAAAGTTGAACTCAAAGGGTTCAAGTTTAAAAAAACAATTATATTTGTGTGAATATAATTGAACCTCCTTAAACTTGTAGGGAAAAAGTGAGACAAATAGAAAAAAGATAAAATAATGATAATGATAAAAAATACAGATCAATTTTTTCTATATAAATATAAGTGTGAGGTTTTGTGGCGCTGTAAGTGTAATGATAATGATATGTACGTGTGCATATTCTGGGCTGCGTACACAGATGAAGGGTGATATGTGTACTACAGATCACTGAGCTTACGTACATCTGTGTATATTCGCAAGGTGACACGTACACATCAATCATAATAATCATATATGCACATAACTATGGACGTTAAGAATATGTGTAAGTCTTTAGGTATACATGGTCGTAAATAGTGAGAGTAAGGTATTTGTTCTCTCTTTCTCTTTCTCTTTTTTCCTCACTCTCGCTCTCTCTTTCTCGCTCTCTCAAGCTGCATACTGGAAGGCTGTTTGGGGTGAAGGTCGTTCAAAAAGTCGGGCCGCGTTTTTACCTCATTCTACGTAGCTTTAAATTTCAGCTTCTGGCGAGATCAAAGGGCTCTGATTAACATGTAAATGGACTCCTCCTCCCACGATCCTCTCCTCCCGCTCTCATTTCCTCTCACTTTCCTCTTCCTTTGGGCTACCTCCTCTCCTTCCAGCCTCCCGTAGTCCTCTCCTCCCGTCCTCATTTCTTCTCACTTTACTCTTCCTTTGGTCCATCTTCTCTTTTCCCTTTTCTCCTCTTTTCGAATGGTGAGACTTCTTCTTCTTGCGTCTACTTGCTCTTCTTCATCCTCTTCCTTGTCCTGCTCGTCTTCCTCCTCCATCTTCCTTTGCCTTTTCCTCCTTTCTCCTTGGTTACCTTCCTTGCATCTGTTTTCCTTCTTTCCTCCTGTCAGATCTTTTTTTTCCTTTTTCCTTAGTTTCTCCTTTCGTTTTGGTCTTTCATCTAGCACTTTTTTTTTCCCATCCTCTCATTTACATAAAATATCTCCCTTTTTTCCCTATATTTTTTTTCCTTGCTCATTTTTTATTCAGCTTTACCAATATTCCTTCCTGTTCTCCCTCTCTCCCTGTATTTCTCCTCCTTTTCCTCCCTCCTTCTATTGTTCCCTTCTCCTTCCCCCCCCCCTGCCTTTCCCCTACGTTTCCTCGCTGCCCTCTCAGATGTATATTCAAACAGGAGGAGGAACAAAAGAGACTCGGCCAGGTTAGCCAGCAGGGGTCAAGCTGGTAAGTTGTTGCGGGGTTGAAGTAATGGCTTCTTCCTCTTTCTCTTCCTCTTAAATTGAGTGGAGAGTAAGCACGTTTTATTTTTGGGGGTACTAATTTTTTCTCAGAATTTTTATATTTTTTTAAGGTTGTGTCATAGGTGGAAGGTTAGTTAGTTTGTCTTATTTTGGTATTTTGGTTATATACGTACGTACTACATGTGTGTGTTTGTGTGTGTTGTTTGTTTGTCTGTCTGTCTGTCAGTGTGTAGTTAAGAGTGTGTTATTTGCTATGCTTTATTATATTAAAATAGTAAGTGCTTGACCGTCGCTTCTACTTCATAATTCACAAAGTGTTTTTCCTTTAGTCATATATCATTGTATGTTCCATTACTTCCACTTTATAAGGAAAAGATACATTCAGCATAATTCTAAACTCCTTTCGGCGAACCTGGTTATTTATGGACTGAAGGGGAAGGATTTTCTCGAAGGCTTTGTTTGCTTTGCCCCTCACTGCATGACAAAGTATACAGAGAAATAAATAAATGCATAACACCAATTACCAGAAAGGAATTGGATTGTACAAAAAAAACAGCAACTTTTTTCCTGTTTAAAGTAGATTGTCAGAACGTGTATATATGTCTACCTTTTTCTACCCTTGACGCTGCTGAGTCATGGAATAGCGTAGCAGCCCATCACTCGTGTTAGGCATTCAATCACGCCTTGACAGGGATGACCTCGAGCAGGAAGTGTGTCATGCCTGTGTTGATGGTGCATTAGGATGACTGGTGTGGCGGCAGGCTGTCCACGCGTGCGGCTCTCATGTCCCTGTGAATTATTTCCTTTCGGGTCAATGCATGTAAGGCCTTGAACCACACTAGTTAAGAATGATACTTGGTGCTTGAAGATGGAGGATTGTGAACGCACAACGCACAATGCACTCAACAACACGTGCCTCGAGGGACTAGTGGCCAAGGTCTTTCTTAGAACTCATTACTCTTAAGAGATTGATATTTCACAAACTGTTTCTAATATTTGTTTTTTATCAAAGATTTTTCCTTTCAAAACAGTTTCTATTTTCCATCTGTACATTATCTTCTTAAAAAGCAACTTTATTTTTTTCCTGATCAAAGAAGGAGCAGTTGTTTTTCTGGCCACTTATTTGATTGGATTTGTTTCTTATACAGTGATTCACAAAGGAAAGTATGTAACCAAAGGACGAGACGATCTGCTCCTCCTACGACACTAGTCCAGGGAGTGGTGTGAATGTGTGTGGCGGTTGGGGGGAAATGTGGTGTTGAGATAGGGAAAGCAAGTCTATTGTCCTGGATCGGGATGAAGTATGGTATTGAGGGGGATAGGATAGTTTTGCGTCATCATGGGAGTGAGTTGTGGTGGTGAGGTGGTGGAGGGGGAAGAAGGCTGGCTGTCTGCACGCAACACTGCATCGCGTATTTATAGCCATAACTCATGTTGCAAGACCTGAACATGTTCATAGAAACATTCACAATATCATTTCTATATTAAAAATTCCATCCCTTTGTTTCGTCGTAGTCTATTGCAGGTGAAGAAATAATATAATGTGTTAAATGGCCACTGGATATGATTGACGTAAACAAATGCACTAACTTGCGAGAACAAGAAAAAATGCATTAATTTCTCCAATAAGAAACAGATTAATAGTTCTCTAATATTTACGTTTAAAAAAATCACAGAGTAACACAGCAGTAATGATAGGAGGCGTTGATAGGTGGCAGTAATATTAATCTATCGTGTAATTGCAAATAATTCCCAATACAGGAAACCTAATTAAGGCTCTCTTGTTATTCATAGACGTGGACGATTCCCAGATGAACACCTGCCGCCTTATATAATTTCACATACTGTAATATCATTCACAGAAAACCTTGAAATATAAAGACAAACGTGGAAAGATAAATGCTGTTGATTGATCGCTTTGATAAACACTTCATCTGCTGTGGAAGTGTGAATGACAGCTATTGAAAGATTGTATAAGTAGGTATAAACTTAACATTTCACTGTGGATAAGGAGACATAAATAGAAGGTGTACTCGTGTAATTGTCACTTTTACACATATCCTTTTTTACCTTAAATGACAAGCCATAAATCCTGTGCCGTCTTTCCAAGGTAATACTTTCTTTTATGAATAATTTGCATCTACAACAGAGCACCAATAAATCACCTGTAC
>JAXIVD010009175.1:2500-15927 GCA_036785275.1 Cancer borealis | reverse complement strand
CTTATTCAACGCTTCCCAGACCTAGTTGTCTCTCCACTTTTAATGCAAAATTCTTGTTCTAACGTTTCGATTTCACCTTGTCGACACATTTCCTCGTCCTCGGATTTTCAAGGCGAAGGATTTTTTATATTGGAGTCAAAATAGGAGTAAACGTATTGGAGAAAGAGGGGAAAAAGAGTGGATAGAGAGGAAAAGAGAGGTGTGGTAGTGGTTAGTTAGAGAGGAATTTGATGGAGATAAAGTGATAGAACTATGATGAGATGGAGGAGTAGAAGAAAGGGTTAGGAAGGAGGGTGGTGGTGATAGTGGTGGTAGTGGTAGGAGTGGTGATGGTGGGTGATTGATGGTGGTGGTGTTGAATCTATGAGAGAAGAAAAAAATCCCCACACGCTACTGAATTAAATACCAACCTTCAGTCTTCCTCCTTGACTGGCATTTTCCTTCCCTACCTATTTATTCCTAGCCTCCCTCACTCCTGCTTTTTCTTCCTTCCTTCCTCCCTGCTTTCCCTCTTCCTTCCTATCTCCTATTCTGTACCATTGCGTGAGGGGAGAGAGAGAAAAGAGAGAGAGAGACTGAGGGGAGGGAAGAAGGGTAAGGAGGGGGGGTGATGGAGAGAGGAAAAGAGGAGTTACTTAGAAGATGAGGAGGAAAATGGAAGAAATGACATAGGGTGGAGAAGTGGAGAGGGTGACAGGAAGGGGGAGAGGGTGATACAGGGAAAGATATATGATAGCTGGGTGGTGGAGAAAGTGGTAAAAAAGAGGTGGTGAAAAGGGGTGCATGAGTAGATTAGTCCTGAAGAAATGGGAAAGGAAAGGAGGGGGGTGGAGGAGAGGTGTAGGAAAGTGCTTAATGAACGATTGGGGAAAAGAGGAAAGAGATGATGAAGGATAGCAAGGGAAGGTGAAGATAGATAAGGAAAGGGAAAGAAGAGAAGAGCAAATGGGAAGAAGGGAAGGGGAGAGAGGGTGATGAAGAAGGGGATGGCGTGACAAACCAAAAAATAGACACCCACAACCTAGTAACAGAAGACCGTCACCCTACCACCACCACCTCCTCCACCAACCTACCACCACCAACACCAACACCACCACCACCAACCACCACCAACACCACCACCACCCAACAACACCACCACCACCACCACCACCACCACCACCACCACCACCACCACCACCACCACAAAAAGCACCAACAACGTCGTATCAATCAACAATATCAAGGCCATTGTCTCAAAACACGACCTCATAGTTCAAGGTTACTAGAATTTGAGTAAAAGATTAATAAAACTAACTTAATACAGGTTCCGGAGATGTCCTGAGATTTTATGACATTAGAAGTAAAGGAGTAAAGAGTAAAGGACGTGCAGGTAAATGTGGAAGGAAGGAATGAAAGAAGTAGGTAGAGGAAGGAGGACAGGAAGGAAGGGAGGAGGAAGGGGACTGGGTAGCCGACACCGCGGACCACTGCGGACATCAATAATGCAATAGTTTGTGGTGTGGTCGAGGTCAGACACTCTCTAGGTGGGAGGTGGAAAGAGGGGAGGTCACTAAGAAGAGAAGTGGGGAAAGAAAACATAAGAAATATTGAGATAGGAATATACAGCACGAAGGGAATATAAAAAACTGTCTTACGCATTTTGTTTTTTTATTAATATATCAATTAATTTTGCGCACACTAATAAACACATCTAATAGTTTTTGAAGGGGCGCTCTTGTGTTTCTGCAATCACCAATGTAAAATTTTCCAAACAGTGTTGTATTCAATAACTTATTTTCCATCATTTGTAGTTTCATTTCCACTTGTGTCCACCAATCTTTTGCTTGTATATCTCTTTTCCACCACCGTCCCATGTCTATGTTAACTAACCGGCCACGGGGGACATCACACACAGCTGCCTCACACAACCCTTCTAGTACTAAACTTAACATCTTACAACATGGAATTTAACACATGCCTTTACATTGTTAATAAAATAATTCTCACCACACTCACCAAGCTTCCATAATAACAATAAACAGAATATGTTTTTATGCTCTATTCTCATAACTAATCGTGTTACCGGTTTCTGGATCTCCATCAAGATCCATGTCCATGGTAGCGACTGTAGTTTTTCTTGTGTTTTTTTTAATCTCTGTGGAATGTTACAATCTAAATTCCTCGTAGTTTCCCTTTTTCAGCTTCAGCTTTCTGTGAAGAATTAGAGTTGAAAGGACTAACTATTGCATCTTGTAGTACTCTTTTATCTTACATATAGATTAAAATATATAAATTAGGCTAGCAAAGAGTTCATACACATTCATCACATGACGCACTTATTATGGGTTTGAGGTCTTGCTTCTCGTTTGAACTATCCCCTTTGTAAATGTGAGCCAGATATAGAATTTCTTTCCTTGCAAAGGGCCTCTCTCTCCTCTCAAACAGCCTTAATTTTCAGGTTGATGCAGCTCAGATGAAGGACAGGAAGGAAAGGAACAGTGTGGTAGGACTGTCGCTGAAGCTGGATAAAGTGCAGGGGAATGACAACGTGTACGGAGACTTCAATGGAGAGGATGTGATGGCTGGACGGATTACACAAACTTCAATAATATATGGTAGGAGTGAATGGAGTTAAAATGGGAAATATATGGGACTTGTGTACTGAGATCTTCAGTTCACTTCGCCTTATTTAACACCACTTTCTACCTAAATAATACTATAAATTTATATAGAAAACATTGATCAAGAAGTGTTATATATGAGGACCAGCCGTGTCTGTATTAAGGAAAATAGACTTTAAAAGCTGATTACATTGATAGAAGTTATAAAGACATTTCAGGAACATTATAACCATGTGGTTATTGGCATTACTTGATGTATTCATTTATATAAAAAATGTCATTATTATATTTCTAGCATTGTATTTAAGGTTTTGGAAGGAAAATAAGTCTTGGAAAACACTTTTTTATTTACTTGAATCATGGTTTGGATATTTTCCTTTGTGTACAAAAATTGCTAGTGAAGTTAAGGTAGTTTTTGGTACATTAATTTGAATGTTATATGTGATATTTTTCCACAGATACCGTCTACATCGAGAGATACATGGGGACTCCCAACCCTTGGACCACAAACTCACCCGGCATTACGAGGAGACGTCTCCAAACTTTCCGCAACAAGGAGTTCATTTTGATCCACGGGACGGCCCGGACGACGACAACAGAGAAGAGAGATAGAGAGAGAGAGAGAGAGAGAGAGAGGAGAGAGAGAGAGAGAGGAGAGTAGAGAGAGAGAGAGAGAGAAGAGAGAGAGAGAGGAGAGAGAGAGAGAGAGAGAGAGGAGAGAGAGAGAGAGAGAGAGAGAGAGAAGAGAGAGATAGAGAGAGATGGAGAGAGAGATGAGAGAGGAGAGAGAGAGAGAGAGACGAAGACGAGAGAAGAGAGAGAGAGAGAGAGAAGAGAGAGAAAGAGAGAGAGAGAGAGAAGAGGATAGGAGACGAGAGAGACGAGAGACTGAAGAGAGATGAAGAGAGAGAGAGAGAGAGACGAGATCGAGTAGAGAGAAGAAGAGATGAGAGAGAGAGAGAGACGAGAGACGAGAGAGAGTAGAGGAGAGAGGAGAGAGAGAGAGAGAGGAGAGAGAGAGAGGAGAGAGAGAGAGAGAGAATTCGTTCCTTGTTCCTGGTGAGTCTCTGGTTCGTTAACATCCTTGGAGGTACAACCACAGGATGTTAAATCACCACAGTCACAGACTCACCACCAGCCTCACCTCTCCTCAGGACCGACCTCACCAGCGTCTCTCATATTTGACCGGAAAAAAATAAATAAGTTAATAAATACCAATACACTTCCTGCTTGGTGTAATACATGGCAATAATTATGTTTTCCAGAGTTATTCCCGATGAGAACCATGGCTTGGCTGGTGTTAAGAAGGCACACATTACCACTCTATGGAAGACTTCCTTAACTGATGCTTCAACAAAGTGTGATCACCTCCACCTCCCAGCAAGCTCACCTCACTTCACCTCCGAGGCTCTACTTGGCATCACACACTCCCCGTCTTCCCCACCTTGTCATCACACCTTTCCTGTCTTCCTTCCTTCCTCCTCCACTGCTGCCGCTGCTGTACACTCAGTGACTCCATGACACCATATCAAGATAAACTTTAATTAAATTACTAAAAAATTTCTATTAAATGCAATAAAACTTTGTTAATGATTTATAATTCATTCATTCATCAATACATACTACTCACACACACACACACACACACACTTATCCATGAGGCTCCTAGAGAAGGTCAGGGTCGCGTAACACTTACTTGTAGGGGTCCATACTCGATGGCCTTCCAATGATACACTTCATTTTTCATCTTCTGGTGAACCTTAGACTGAAGGGAGTCAAGTAAGGGTAAGGTTTGCATGGGGTTTCAGTTCCGGTATCCATCAATGAAGATGCTCTCCAGAAGGTCAGCCAGGCAAGCCCAATGCCCCACTGTGGTGTCTGACCACAGCAGTTGCTCCTCCCAGTAAAACAGATTAAGCATCACAAGCCCGGGCGGGGACCTTGTATCTGCTGGACCCAAGCGAATGCAAGGCCAGCGGCGGGTTACCACTGTACTAGCCAGGGAGACTGCCTCTTCTCATCTTCTGATATGCCAGGGACAGCTTTAGGTTGATGGTTATCTGTAGGAACGAGTTACATCATATTAAAACTAATGATTCATGACATTAATTCAGGATTTACTGTTCAAAAGACTAAAACTTCTTTCTTACAGTCCTTCCTACCAAGAAAACCTTATACTCCTACAGTCTTCTCTCTCCTTCCCCTAGTGATACCATCTCTGACATTGAAGCTTTTAAAGCAAGAGTTGATCCCCCATCCTGTGACCTCTAATGAGACGAAATACACAAAACTATCTGGTCAAACATCCACCCTCTTCCTACACCCTGTATCACATATACATGATGAATTACATTGCAAATCCACTACTGGCAGCTAATGAGCTAGGCTTATTCTTTAGTTAGTTTAATGATGTATGTACTTACATACTGGTTACGTCATGTTTGGGCACCAAGTGGGGTACTGGCGGGTGGGCCCAGTTTGAGCTGGGCTTAATAAAAGGTTTGCACAGGTCGTGCCTCTGTGGTTTCCTTCTCCTTGTCTGAATATCCTTCAAGACGCAGTGACTATTTTTTGATTCATGACCTACTATTCCAGGATGCCGCTGCATAGAGCCCCCCAGGACCACGTGCAACCGCCATCTCTCGCAGCCTTCTGCCTGCTGTGAATGAGTGCGAGGCCAATCCCTAGCACCACAACAGGATGCCATCACACAGCCCCAAGTCAGGCCTCGCTGGGCTGCAAACATGTAGCACACCACAGCCTCGGGCGGTTCCCGCATACACTCCACATTAGATGCCAGGTTCTCCCGTCATGGAGTGGGCTACCATGACACCCCTACACACACACTCCACGCCATCAGCTTGTCTTGCGTCCGTGTACTCAAGCAGCGCAGTGGTCTGTCTTGTTGAGTGCAGTACAAAGGTAAGGTGAGGAGGTTAGTGAATACTTCATTGGGTTGTGCACACTTGGTGAATGATTGTGCCTTCCAGTGTCCACAGTGCAGCATAACACCTATCAGAGTACCTGCTACTGAAGCATGCTACTGAAACCGGCCCGTTGGTGGTCTCAGTGATACAGCCTTAAAACAGTGTGTGTATGTGTTGTTGCGACTCCATCACTAGTGTGGATTCTCTCAGGGAGCTGTAATTGTAATGAGGTGTGTCACTCACTAGTGTGGATTCTCTCAGGGAGCTGTATTGTAATGAGGTGTGTCACTCCTTGGAGGGAGATGTATGATGTATGTACTTGCATACCAGTACAACATGTTGGACTACCTTGCCACTGTACTGGCGGGTGGGCCAGTTTGAACTAGGCTGAATAAAAAGATTGCACCTGTCTCTGCGGTTTCCTTCTCCTCGTCTGAATATCCTTCTGTTAGATAGTTAGTTAATGTGAAAAGAGCAAGTGCCAGACATCAGAGGTCATATGGCGCAAGGTTAATCTAAAAGGTAGGTGATAAAGCAAAGAGATGATGGTAAGGCAAATTATGGGGAGGGAAAGAACAGTTAGTTACAGTCAAATGGTTAGGTCAAATGAAGGATGTATATTTGTTGTAAGAAGGAAATTATGTTATCTTAGTGGAAGTGTAGTGATTCTGTTAGTATATCATTAAGGTGGGGAGGTCGAGATAAATGAGTTAAATGTGGGAAAGCTGAGAAAAGCAGAATGTTGGGTACAGAGAGAGGAAGTATTACAAGTCATACAAAGGGTCAGTGTGGAGTGTCATAAAATAAGAGTGAGTGAGGTTAGTGTGGCCAATACGTAATGGTGTAAGTGCAGTCTTCCACCGTCTATTTTTGTGGCCTGGGTCTGACCAAGGTGGGATGGATGGTTTAACTGCACAAAGTATATTATCTGAGAAGTCAGACCAGAAGGATTGACAACGGCTAAATAGAAAGAAGCTAAAAGAATGGAAATGATTATAGGTTGGGACTTTTGTGAAACGATGGCATCCTAATGCAGTATCAGAATGGGCCAGTGAGTCAACACATTCATTGCCAGTAATACCAGCAAGGCTTGGAACCCAAACAAAAACACAGACTTTTTACGGGCATAGAGGAAAAATAGCCACTCTTGGATTTCACGATCTACAGGGTGAATAGTATAATGGGAGTGTAGGAGAGAGAGGGAATTTTGAGAATCTGTGAAAATTACAAAGGATGAAGATGGGTAGGAAATAATTCTCAAAGCAAAGAGAATAGCGTATAGCTTAGTGGTAACGACACTGCACACACTTAGTAATTGGAACTGGAAATGTTGGGAGGAGAAGAGAATGGCAAATCCAGAAATATATTATGATTTAGAGCCATCAATAAAAACAGTAATGCAATTATTATGAGTAGTAAAGTGTTCAAGAAAAAGGTTTGTATCATGTAAGTTGGTGTATCAGACTTGGAAGAATTAGAAAGGGCAGAGTAGTTAATCAAAGTGGAGGGTGTAAGCCATGGCTGAAAAGAATGGGGCCATACAGACATACTGGAATCTGTGGGAATAATGACACTGATAAACAGACTTATTAAAAAAAACTATCACCTATAAATAATAAACAAGCCATGTAATGATCAAAACTTCACTAATTAAACTTTGCCTTCTCCTACTTTGTTTTAAAAGAATATATTGATTGAGACTGCAAGCTTTATAAATAACTAAGGAGAATAGGCTTATAACTAATCCCTTAAAACTAGTGCCAAAAATGCATTAAAATAACAAGTATAGAGTTATATATATATATATATATATATATATATATATATATATATATATATATATATATATATATATATATATATATATATATATATATATGTATATATATATATATATATATATCCATCAAGAACAAAGAATATTTAACTAATTATATTACCACAACATAACTCCTAAGGAGATGGTGGTGTCCTGTATGTCTGCCAGCCCATGTAGACCACTGTGTTCTCAAGCTGAAAAGAAAAAGAAAATTGCTCAAGTCAGTTTACTTAACCTGTAGTCGTGGATTGGAGGAGAAACTTGTAATATATATGTAGGACCTATTACAAGCTAAAGAATGTAAAGTATATATTATTACTATTATGATTCAGTTAAAGAAAAAGAAGATCTACACATCCCCAGTCATTTCTAAACCCTTCTCTACCAACTACCAGTGGTCTTATAATAGGGAGGATAGAAATAGCTATGGGCAAAGACAGGCCTCCACTTAGCCTGGGAG
Source organism: Cancer borealis (assembly GCA_036785275.1). Classification (NCBI taxonomy): domain Eukaryota; kingdom Metazoa; phylum Arthropoda; class Malacostraca; order Decapoda; family Cancridae; genus Cancer; species Cancer borealis. The sequence goes on along the minus strand of JAXIVD010009175.1, from coordinate 8,118 downwards.
GGAGAATGCATGTTTGAGAATAGGATTAATTAATGTAAATGACCTGAGTATATGAAAAAGAAGGGAATTTGTGTAATGTTGACCACACTTCACTCCATTTGCATAAGGTCCCATGCCATACCTTTCATACATGCTTTCATTGCTCTTACCCTCCCATCTTATCATCCTATATGCTTCTCTCAAATAACTCATTTCCCCAGCACACAGTCCTGATTGCTTTGCCTTATTCCATGTCCATGTCAATGTTGACAGGATAATACTGTTCCTTAACCCTCTCTTTTCCTCCATGGATACATTCCTTCCTCTCATAATCCTTGCAAATACTTGGGGAAGTAGCTTATTGAAACTAACAATGAATAATACAATGATACAATGGGTAACTGATAATACAAAATATAAAGAAGATAAACCATCAAGATTATACCTACTGTTTACCAAAGGATTAAATCTAGAGAAAGATATAAACTATGAGTGTCCCTTTGGAACCAGTGACAATGCAGTCCTGGAAATCCAAATGAAGGGAAGAGATATGGAATTCAAGCAAGAGGAATCATATAAAGAGAAAAGGAAGATTTATGGTAAAGCAAACTATACTGAAATTAATGAAATTTTGACAAAACTGATTGGACCAGAATGATAAAACTTAAAGGCGTTAAAGAAAAATATGAGTATTTCCTGATGATGTATGAATGAGCAGCCAAGAAGTACGTTCCATTTTATTAAGTAAAAAAGTGTCCCCTGTGGCACACCGCTTATAACGTCTCACCAGTTAGATGAGTTATGTACTGCTTTCTCTCAAAAAGTCAGTCCTCAAGCCATTCAAGAATTTTTCCAGCTATGCCATGTGATTTTAATGTCTTTAATAATCATTTATGGAGAACTTTGTTGAACGCTTTTTGGAAATGAAGATGAATGATATCTACTGCTTTTGTCTCGTCATAATTGTTGAATACGTCCTTGAGTATCTTTAATTAAGATATTTTCTTCTAGGAAACTCACTATTTTATCACGTAACAAAGTTTCCATTAGTTTACAGACTACGGATGTGAGGCTGATTGGTCTGTAGTTATTTGGTAGCACTTTGTCTCCCTTTTTTTGTATGGGCGTAACATTTGCCAATTTCCAAATGCCTGGGACTTTCAGAATTCAAGGATTTATTAAATAGTGTCGTAAGTGGTTTGCTGATTTGATACTTTGCCTTTTATAAAATTCTACAATATAATCAGGACCACCAGGGGTTTTATTTACTTTAATCTTATCAAGTGCTTTAGTTATTGCATCTTCAGTAAAGTTACAATTGCTTGATGGAATTAAATTAGGTTGAGATGGTATCATGTCTTGTATTTCATGTGCCTTCAATGGTAAAAACAGATGCAAAGTAATCATTTAATGCTTCTGCCATTATTGTTATTTGTTACTTCATCATTTTCTAGACAAAGTAGGTTATTTTTTGTGATAACTTTTTGTATTACATAGGTAGCTGTAAAATTCTTTAGAGTTAGATTCAGTTTTATTTGCAATTATATATTTCAAGATCTTTTTTACTTTGTCTAATCATCTTTTTTGAGATGAGAAGAGAAGAGATACAAAAAGAATATAGTTGACAAGTGTAAGGAAGAACAGAAGCTGTTTTACAGATTTATTAATGGAAAATTAAAACATAAATAAAGCGTAGCTCGGTTCAAGGAAAATAAGTTAGTATATGAAGACCCGAAGGAAATCAGTGAAGTACTGAACAAAAATTTTCAGAAAGTGTTTACAACAGAATCCACAGAGGCAAGAGAAAAAATGAGATGTGGGAAATCAAGATTAATAGAGAAGAGATAAAGGAAATGATGAAGGAATTAGATGATAAAAAGGTAATAGGATCAGATGGGGTATCAGGATACATCTTAAAAGAGTGTAGACATGAAATGGCTGAGCCAATTCATGATATAATTGAGTGTTCTTCCAGAACAGGTAAGGTCCCAAAAGAATGGAAAAGGTGATATAATACCTATTTTTTTCAATAGAAATAAAGAAGGACCAGTGTCTTTGACCAGCATAGTATACAAGATATGTGAGAAAGTAATCAAGAAACAATGGACTGATTAGAATGATAAGGAATAATATCAGATAGACAGTTTGGATTCAGAAAAGGAAGATCATGTGTCACCAATTTATTAAGTTTTTACTCAATTGATAGATATAACACAAGAACATGGTGGATGGGTGGATTACATATATCTAGATTTTTTAAATAATAAGATAAAATGGGGGCACACGCTATAGGTGTGTGTGTGTGTGTGTGCGAGTGTTCATCTCCCGTTACATTGGCCTTTGAGTCTGTGGTGGAAATTAATCTGTTACACCGGGACACAGGGCCGCTGTGACATCCGACTTCCCACAGTTTACCTTCTCCAGGTTTCCCTAGGTACCCATTTATCTACCAACCCATTTGGGTTGGATGAACAGCTAGGTAAGCTGTGCGCTGACTGCCTTCGTTCGGGATCGAACTCGGGCCAACGGATTCGTAGTCAGGCATGCTAACTATTGACTGCACCACTGAGGTACTAAATTTTAAAAAGGCATTTGATAAGATTTCAGACAGGAGATTACTATGTCAATTGGAACACATTGGAGGATTCAAAGGAACATTATTGAACTGGATGGAAGATTACCTGAAAGGAAGGGAAATGAGAACAGTAGTGAAGGATGAAAAATCAGAAGGGATGGAGGTGAAAAGTGGAGTACCACAGGGATCAGTTTTGGCAGTGATAATGTTTTTAATATATGTAAATGACATGACAGAAGGAGTAAACAGTTACATATGTCTGTTTGGAGATGATTAGAAATTAATAATAAAGATAAGAAATCGCTAAGGATTGTGAGGAGCTACAGAATGGCATAAACAAGATATATGAATGGAGCAAGACATGAAAAATGGAATGTAATACAAAAAAATGCCATGTATTGGAGATGGGAAAGAGCGCAATGATACCCTCATGGACATATAAATTAGGAAAAAAATATTATATCAATAGAAAAAGAAGAGAAAGATTTGGGAGTGGTAATACAGGATAACTTATCACCAGAGAAACATATAGATTAAATTTTGGGTGACACATTCATGATGCTAAGAAATATATGAGTGGCTTTTAACTTCCTAGATAAAGATATGATGAGAAAAATTATAACTTCAATGATAAGACCAAAACTGGAATATGCAGAAGTATTATGGTCCCCTCACAAGAAAAATCATGTGTTGAAATTAGAAAGAATACAGAGAATAATATCTTACTTCTTCATCTTATCCTCCTTTACTTCAACCAGACAGCTCCACAGATGTCTCTTCTTCCTCCAAAGCTGAACTCTTCGTCCAAACCATTGTTATCACCTCTGCTTTGGATGACACTGGGCATATTCCTCCTACTCCTCCTGGTGAGCTGTGGGATGCAGGGTAACCAAAATTAACTCAAGACTAGTGTGTGAGTGTGACAAGTATTAGTGTTAGGTTAGGTTAATTGGCTTGAGAATGTCACGTACCACACTTACCAGACAAACACTTACATATTCAGATATTCATTCTAAATATCTCACAAACTAAGAAATTGCAACGGAAATGTCATTAAGAAAACCTCAGAATGCATCAGATAATATAACCCTGAATTATCTAGAGCATTCTGGTGAAGATGTAAAATAATACCAAATCATCTTCCATCTCATTAGTTAATAGTCACACTCTTGAGACATTTACAAATAGAATCACCAATCATTACCTTCCTAATACTAATCCAAATCCTGTCCCCTTACCTAATTATAATCCCTATCCTTATCCTAATCATTATCCTAATCTTACCCAAGCCCCTTGAATACCCCGCACAACCCAAACACATTAAATAAAAACTTAAAAGATGGTAAACATACGTACCATGAACCAGAAGTACAAATATAAAGACATAAGCCATGTTAACTTGGCGGCACACGTCATCTGAATGAGGCGACAATCTGTCTCAGAAGCCAATCCAGACCAATACATTTTAATCTGCCTACATCATAAAAATAACCCTACCTTCAGGCCTATCACACATGTTCTTATATTCTATAGCATCCCATGACCTTATATCACCATGCACAGGTGTAAATAAAGTGTAATAATGCAGACTTACTTCGCAAATAACAGCCTGGCGTAAGCGTCTAAATGAACCTGTGAACGGGGGGGATGACAGATGAGCCTTAATAACGAGAGAGAGAGAGAGAGAGAGAGAGAGAGAGAGAGAGAGAGAGAGAGAGAGAGAGAGAGAGAGAGAGAGAGAGAGAATAAACATTACTAACATGAAACATCGATTACCTCAACTTAACTGACTCTACGCAAGCTTCCAATGTCCAAACAAAACATCACATCACCAATTTTTTCTCCACTGTTTGATCAATTACCGAACAGTAATCGAACTTGTTTGTTATTTGCCGCTATTAAACCCCAAACAATCTCTTTCCCATGCAATGTAAATGGCATAATAGAGGATGAAAACGAGGAAGATACTTACACATGCAACTAAGGAGTAAAACACAGTCACTTATTACGAGGACTGTGTATGACGGTGAGCTTGCTGTCTTGTCTCGTTGGCAGGTGTGTGTGTGTGTGTGTGTGCGTGCCGCGGGTCAGGGATGGAAGAGAATGACCTCACCTCACTGCCACTATTATAGGCTTTGGTTCACAGCTCTTGACCCCGCCCTCGGAAGCAGTGACACGCGTCCTTGAGAGAGAGAGAGAGAGAGAGAGAGAGAGAGAGAGAGAGAGAGAGAGAGAGAGATAGAGAGAGAGAGAATTGACGTACCAGGGTAATTACAGACCTATACGACTTGCTGCTTGTTCAGTCCAAAACCATTATCTGTAGTTACACCGTTGTAGTGAAGTAACAGCCCCAATCAGTGGACGTGGCGCCGGACAGATGCAAGGGATAACAGGGATTTGAGGATGAGGGAGGACACGCCCCTAGAAGATCTGGAGCATGTCATTCTATGTATTACGTGGAGCGTCGGGGATGATAATGTATTATATAGATGGGATGAGTATGCAAAGGTACGCCTCGCTGCTGTGCTCACCTCTGTCTCCTTTAACTATGTGTCAGGATGCTGTACTACATGCTGTGTGGTATTAGGTAGTGTGTGTACTGAGGGAGTGAGGGTCTCCAGGATTCGTGACTGCTATAGACCCGCTGGCTACTCTGAACGTGGAGATGTTATCGTTCACCAAGACAGCAAGAAGTTACGTAAGCACGGGGAAGAAGGGCACGTTTTTAACCTGCCAGAGTAACATAGGTATATTCTCTTCATTCCTGACATTATGATAGACAGACAGACAGACAGACAGCTTGGTTTAGTGAATAGCTTGATCTCCCTATTATCATCCACCCTTGGCCTCTATCACCCAGCCTAAACAACATACTGATAACCCCAATATGGACGCCTTTCCTTTCTTATCACAACGTAGCGCCTCTGTCACTGCACGTTCGTCCATCCTGGAGTAAGTGGGTGGAGGGCGGAAAGCCAGAATGGGCGTGAGGGCGCTAGGGGAATGGGTGGGTGGAGGTGGGTTGGGAGAATGCCTCGCGGGCGTCCCTCAACCTCGGTATTAT
>JAXIVD010009174.1:5000-10000 GCA_036785275.1 Cancer borealis | reverse complement strand
GAAAGAGCTCAGAGCTCATAGTGACCAATCTTTGGGTTGGACCGAGACCACTCACACACAACACACCGGGACAACGAGGTCACAACCCTTCGACTTACATCCCGTACCTACTCACTGCTAGGTGAACAGAGGCTACACGGAAAATGAGACACGCCCAAATTGTGTGTGTGTGTGTGTGTGTGTGTGTGTGTGTGTGTGTGTGTGTGTGTGTGAAGAGTCACTCCTGATGCAACGTGTTAGTGCAGTGTGTGGGGCATTGCCTTTGGCTGATACCTTCAGTATGCAGGGTTGTGTAACGTTGCTCTACTACGTTCTTCCTCTATTACCATTAATGATCCGTCACACCTATTCCCTCCCTCTCCGTGTCTCAACACCTGACAAGTGGCACGATCATCATGAAATTGGTTATGTTATAGCTTCTTGTTCCTTATCATACCTAAGTAGATACAACTTGTCATGCGGAACCTTGCATGATGAAAGATAAACATTTTCACTACCAGAACAAGAGACAAACGTCAGTACTTGCGTGTATCGTTACAAAATAATAGTCCCAACCACATTCATATTGAAGTTTAGTAATGGTTGCAACACACGAATTGTTTAAAGAAAATTAAAAAAAACAGGCTATGTCTGAATAGTTCGGGTAACGAGGCAATACGTGTCTCGCAATCACAATATTGAATTACTTTATCATTATTCAACAAAAGTAACAAGAGGTCGTCGTGAATTCCTTCAGGATTTCACGAGGCAAAGTGAAAAAGTAATTTTTAAGGTTGATACGAGTACGAAGAAAAAAAATCTATGCATCAACTACATACTAGAATCTAGTATGTAGTTGATGAATACCATCTTCTTGACCATGAAATTAAGTAGATGATTTAGTAATACAATGTATTTCAGGATCTATCTACTTCGGACAAAATTAGTTAAGTCCAGATTATGAAGAAAAACAATCAAACAAAGACTAGGGATGGGATGGGATGGAGTGAGTTTGGTTATCAAAACAATGTTACGAAAAGAACTCTCCCAGTACTACTAAAGAGAAAGATTTCTAATCAGTGCATTCTACATATGAAGCAGAAACCGGTAGTCTTACGAAAGTCCTGGCACGAAAACTTTAGCGTGCCTAAAAGGGAATGGACAGACTAATGATAAGCATTACATGGAGATCATCATGGAATAGGGAGCAGACAACAGATGAATACATTTTGACAACAGTTGAATACATTTTGACTACAATTAAAAGAAGGAAGATGACATGGGAAGGATACGTCATACGCTTAACTTAACTAATAGATGGATAATTATAGAAACAAAACGGCAACCTGGCGTTACAAAAAAAAGGTTTTATGTAGAAACGAGACGAGAAGTTTTGCCGAGGTGATCTGGAAAAGACAAGCAGCATATAGAGTGGAGAATGTTGGTGGAATTGGAGGCCTCTGTTTTGCTGTGAAATCATGGGAACTTATAATAATGAAAATGATGATGATGATGACGATGATGGCGCCTGGAGGTGAAGCTGAAATTATTCAAGAGTCACTGCTACTCTCTCTACTGCAACTCGTTGTGCACATTTCTCCGATTTCTCTGAATTCGCTTAAAGTTTGTCACATCACCGAGAAGTTTATGGGGCTACACAGATTGACTACCTCCTCCTTGGCTTCACCAGGCCTGGGTGACACTCCGTGTTCAGCATAAAGAGTAGGGTGAAACAATCTGAGAACTCCACCATCACTTCCGTCAGGCAGAGGTCGGCCTATGTATGTGGTTCTGTACAACAGGGATGGCTGGGCCAACTGTCTGTGCAAAATGAAGGGTAGTGGAGCTGCACCAAGGTATACCATGTATATATTGGTACAGCGGCGTCTATAGGTGCACTAACTTACCAACAACAATAACAACAACGACGACGACAGTCACAACAACAACAACAGAAGAAACATAATAAGCAACCATAGAAGAAATATATCAATGTAGAACGACAAGCCGCACACTCCCCAGTGATAATAAGAGAAATGAGTAAAAGTTTAGTTTGTACTCAAAACTGAGGAGTTCCTATTGGAGGTCAATGACTTCAACTTAATTAAAGGAGAGTTGAGAGGGGAAAGATTAAGACTGCTTGCCAGGTGCTGGACGCTGCCTTACCATGGTGCTGAGCTGGGTCAGGTAGAAACACTCCTTGGCTTACTAGCGTGACAGCGACGGCGATGCGGTCCTGTGGAATGCAGGCAGAACATTATCATTATCATTATTACTATAATTATTATCATAAATTTTTTTAAATTATTATCAATATTCGCATTATCATTATTATTATTACTATCATTACTATCACTACTATCATTACTATTATCATTTCCATTATTACTAACAATATCGGCTCAATCAAGACGTTCTGGGTTCGAATCCCGGTTTGGGTGGAGATAAAAATGGGTTTGTTTTCTTCAAACCTTATTTATCTAGCAGTTGTTAAGAGGTAAGGGAGAGCCGAGGGTTTGTGACTTTGCAATCCCGGAGGGATAGGCCGGAAGGCTGGGAATCTTATTATCTTGTATCCCATCATATATATATATATATATATATATATATATATATATATATATATATATATATATATATATATATTATATATATATATATATATATATATATATATATATATATATATATTATATATATATATATATATATATATATATATATATATATATATTTATATATATATATATTTTTTTTTTTTTTTTTTTTTTTTTTTACATATATACGAGTATATATATATATATATATATATATATATATATATATATATATATACATATACATATATATATATATATATATATATATATATATATATATATATATTGTTACGGTCACACCGTAACGGACACGGTTCTTATGCCCTAGTGCCGGGGGTCCACTTATGAACAACCCAGTCACAACCACGTTACGGGCGTGTACGAACTGTAGTGCTGATGTTTATACGTCCTTTTAACCCACCAAAGGACAAGGAAAGTCGACTATTCCGTAGGACTAGTCACTCCGAGGGCCACACGCCGGTGGCTGGACAATAGGCTTTAAACAAGAAGTGCCTGGTTAAGGAACCTATGCACTCTTAGCCCCCAAACACAGCACCTACAGCCCGTTAACGTTAAGAGGTCGTCAGTTCTTTTAACCCTCCAAAGAACAAGGAATCTCCCAGTAGTAACCACCTTCTCCTCCTTACATTCTAGAGACTTACAGTGAACACAAGATTACAGTGCCTAGAGAAGGAGCTATCGCTCCAACCAGAATACCGCCCACAAGGTGTCTTTCCACCCACTTCTGGTTGAATAATAACTCCTCTCGACTCTAATAACACCCTGCAAAGTAGCCTCCCGCGAGGGGACTCCGTACAGTGCGTTATATGAGTCGTAATTAATTAACACTATGTATGACGGGATTACTCCTCGTCTGTGTTATCAAACAAGAGGCCCCAGATGACAGGCTCTCTCACAATGAGGACAACGAAGACAACGCCGAAAAAAGCAAACAACGCCGACAAAGCAGACAACGCAGACAACGCCGACACCGCCGACAACGCCGACAAACGCAAACAACGCCGACAAAACGCAGACAACGCCGACAAAACGCAGACAACGCCGAAACTACTTCCCCGAGACTGAACAGTCTGACAAAACTCTAGGTGGAGTTCACCGCTAGCTAGGTGTTAATGATACTGTCACCACACTCGTCTCAGTACTCTGTCTTGTAACCGTTTCCTCTACAGACAGGGCCCTGCTGTCTAGCTAAACAAATATACCCCTTATCTAATAGGCCAAATAGATAACCCACTCCCTTAAATATGAGGAGGTTACAGGCAAAATAATGCCAATTTGTGGGGAGCTCAGAGCGCGAGGTGTTCTTGATGACGGCTAGCGGCTAACCAAATCCCTCACTGCATCTCAGCTTCCATCTACCCAGGCAGAGATGCCAACTCGCACCACCGGCGTGCCGTGTTTCTCACACACCGCGCCGCATCGACAAACATAGCCTAATCAGAAGCTTTCTTTCACAAAATCACTACAGGCCATGGAGACGACGCAGGACAACAACAAACATACGAGATGAAGCAGAAAGGAATTGTCTACAAGATAGGATACCTTGCAACACAAAGAAGAAAGAAGGAAAGTTAGGAAAATTAGGAGAACGAAGAGAAGATAAAACATTTAACAAGCCTCGCCTTAATACGCGCTGGCAACTCATCTCTCTCCCTCTGTCCTCCCGCCACGCCCGGCTACGTGACCCCACGCCACGCAATCTCCCACGCCTGCTCCAACCAGCCGCGTGGGTCCGGCAACACCAAAGGCATAACACACACATGTCACGTAGCCACGTCTCCAACACTTCCCGTTCTTTCTCGCCACATACTCTCCCTCCCAACTAACACAAAGAATGTAACTCTCTTTCATGTCCAGCCGCACCCAGCTGACACAAAGCACATTCCCACGCACGTGGAAAGCACACACCCTCCACAACACCCCTCATGCCTCTCCACTTCTTTTCCTCAGAGAAGCTGCACTCTGTTGCTACTGGGCCGGACCAACCTCTCCAGTCGACACTACTATCAATGGTCGAGCCCACACAGAGTGTCATAGCCTCAGCGTGGCCTTCTTCCTTACCAGCCTAACATTCTTCCTTCTCGTTCTCAGGGAATCTTCATTCCTCGGTGGGGCTTGACTCCCATCTTCACCAGACGATGTTATGGTGATGGGCGGGGCCCGCAACAATATATATATATATATATATATATATATATATATATATATATATATATATATACATATATATATATATATATATATATATATATATATATATATATATATATATATACATATATATATATATATATATATATATATATATATATATATATATATACATACATACATACATTTATATATGTATATATATGTATGTATATATATATATATATATATATATATATATATATATAT
>JAXIVD010009173.1:10000-15934 GCA_036785275.1 Cancer borealis | reverse complement strand
CTAATGAGTTTCAGATGGAACCCACTTGGAGGTGTGTGTGTGTGTGTGTGTGTGTGTGTGTGTGTGTGTGTGTGTGTGTGTGTGTATATACGGCTTGGTTTATGTGTTTGCTCATTTTGATTACTGTGTGTTCTCCGTGACCTACATACATATATACGCACACACATCCACACCTCACACATCCCACCCAACCTCCCCTTCCCTTCCTCCTTCCCTTCATCAGACAGCCTCCCTTTCCCTTCCCTTCCCATCCCTTCTATCCCTGCTCTCTCATTTCTCTTCCCTTCCCTTCCCTTCCCCTTCACAACACAACCTCCCTCTCCTTCCCCCTTCCTCCTTCCCCTTCCTCCCCTTCCCTCCCTTCCTCCCCTTCCCTGACCTTCGTCACGTACCATTTCTCTGGTACTGAGACACAAATCTAGAGCTGCATCCTTCACCTCCTTATGCTCACAGTCACTACATTGAGGTGTGGGGGGGGGGGGGGGGGGGACAGGTGTGTGTGTGTGTGTGTGTGTGTGTGTGTGTGTGTGTGTGTGTGTGTGTGTGTGTGTGTGTGTGTGTGGGTGTGTGTGTTTGGGGGAACAGGTGTGTGAGAGAGCAGGTGTGTGAGGAGAGGTATATATGTGTGTGTGCTAGATTTTGGTAGTTATATTTTTCTCCTCTCTCTCTCTCTCTCTCTCTCTCTCTCTCTCTCTCTCTCTCTCTCTCTGTCTCTCTCTCTGTCTCTCTCACTGCATCCTTTCTTCTTCTTATTATTATTATTATTATTTCTCGTCCACATCCTTTCTATTCTTTATACAACATCCTTATATCTTTTTTTTTCTCTCTTACTTTCTTTCTTTCTTTCTTTCTTTCTTTCTTTCTTTCTTTCTTTCTTTCTTTCTTTCTCTCTTCCATTTCCCTCCTTTCTCCTTGGCTTCCTTACGTCCACTTTTATCACATCTTTCTCTATTATTTAACTCTTTTACCAACACGTACACATTCCCTAACCACAATCTCCTCCTCCTCCTCCTCCTCCTCTAACCTCCTCCTCCTCCTCCTCCTCTTCTTCATATAGGGGTGAGAGATAAAAAAATGTTGGCAGCCACTTTTCGTTTTATTTTCCGCTTTCAGATCTTAGTGTGTCGTGACCTTGAAGGGAAGAACATATGGTGGTAGCAGTGGGATGTTAAGGGAGGCGTGGAGTATGGGAAGCGACAGGGGCGGGAAGTGCTGTTGAGAGAGAGGGAGAGAGGGGGTGAGAGAGAGAGGTGTGGGAGGAAATGAAGAACTAGAGCAAAATAAGAAGTTAAAGATAGTTGAAAGGAATGAATGAATAATGGCATCTTGGTGGCGGCAGAGCAAGGCAGGGTGAGGTAGGGAGGCAGGCAGGGTGAGGAAGGGAGGAATGAAAGAAGGGAGGAAAGACTGCAGGGAGGGAGAGGATGGAAGGAAGGAAGGGAAGGAAGGTAGAAAGTGGTAATAGTATATACAAAAAATTACGTAGTGTAGTGCATGGTGTGTGTGTGTGTGTGTGTGTGTGTGTGTGTGTGTGTGTGTGTGTGTGTGTGTGTGTGTGTGTGTGTGTGTGTGTGTGTGTGTGTGTGTCGTATATTTCCCTCGCGTCCTGTGCTGGGCTGGTTCCGTGTTTCCAAGGCTGTTACTTAGCTGATAAAGGGACACTTGCCACCACCCACCCACACCTGCTTGTCGTAAGGTTCATTCCATTACCCAGAGTGACAATATTGGTGTGTGTGTGTGTGCCTGTGTGTGTGTGTGTGTGTGTGTGTGTGTGTGTGTGTGTGTGTGTGTGTGTGTGTGTGTGTGTGTGTGTGAGTGTGTGTGTGTGTGTCTGTGTCTGTGTGTGGGAATTAGGTGAAATTGCACTCCTGTTTCCTTAGTTAAGAGAGAGAGAGATAAAGACACAAATATATTCGTATAAATGTATATATGTGTGTGTGTGTCTGTGCCTGTGTGTGTGTGTGTCTGTGTGTCTGTGTGTGTGTGTCTGTGTCTGTGTGTGGGAATTAGGTTAAATTGCATTCCTGTTTCCTTAGTTAAGAGAGAGAAAGAGAGACAGGAAAACATTCGTAAATATATGTGTGTGAGAGGAAAGACATGTCAGGCTGATAAATTAGTGTCTCTTTAGCTAACATATACTAGAGAAGGAAGGCAAGAAAAGTTATAGAAACCAATGAACTGGTGAAATGTGGATACCATTTACCACTACAAGCACCTACTTACCTAACTTAACCCAGAATAAGAACATAAGGAGGCTGCGAGAGGCTAGTTGACCTACACAAGGCAGCTCCTGTGCACCCAACACACACACAAACACATACACACACACACATGAATATACATAAAAGAATAATTGAATAAACGCTCTAATAAATGACATTCCAGGTGGATAGATAGATTTAAATGATAATTAATCTGTCAAATACAAATCATGCATTCATGAGTGATGTTTGTGGTTTCAAGTTACAAAGAAAACAATTAAAATATATATAATTAATGCATATGTACCCTGTATGTATATATGTATGTATGTATGTATGTATATAGAGAGAGTACCAAGTGAGTGAGTGAGTGAGTTATTTAGAGAGAGGGTCAGTAGGAAGGAAGGGGAACTAATCTAATATATTCATCTATGTCTTGTAACTAACCCTTTGTAGCAATACTCTTAACGCTCTTCTTTAAGGGCGCTTCTAAGGGTACCCTACTGCCACGCCCTTGCTGATAATCTAATATAAAATAATGTATCAAATATTTCCTTAAGGGTGAAAATTCTTGTATATTTGTCTCTCTTTCTCACTCTATCACTCTTTCTATCTATCTATCTATATATCTATCTATCTATTTATCTATCTATCTATAACACAGTATCGTAATGTAGAATGTAATTATAGGCACCACCCAAAAAAATAATGTTAGCCTACTGTGTCTAATTAGTATTGGCTTCAGGGGATAAAACACACAAACACACAAACACACACACACACACACACACACACACACACACACACACACACACACACACACACACACACACACACACACACACACACACACAGACGAGACGTGATACAAAAATAGCATAATGTTTTCCTGATTACACTGAATCGTTCCTATTTAAGTGGAAGGAGGAGAGGAGGAGAAGTAGGAGGAGGAGGAGGAGGAGGAGGAGGAGGAGGAGGAGGAGGAGGAGGAGGAGGAGGAGGAGGAGGAGGAGGAGGAGGAGTGAGAGTGAGAGGAGAGTGGGAGAGGGAGGAGAGGGAAGGTGAGAGGGAGTAATGGAGTGTGTATTGGCGTGACTGGCAGTTTAAGTAGGAAAGACGAGAGAGAGAGAGAGAGAGAGAGAGAGAGAGAGAGAGAGAGAGAGAGAGAGAGAGAGAGAGAGAGAGAGAGAGAGAGAGAGAGAGAGAGAGAGAGAGAGAGAGAGAGATACACTTATAGGTGCAGAGAGCAAGGAATGTGGTGTGTGTGTGTTTACATGAGTGGTAGTGCCATTTAGAGAGACTGCGCCCGCGTGTGTGTGTGTGTGTGTGTGTATGTGTTTGTGTGTGTGGGTGTGTGGGTGTAGGTGTGGGTGTGGGTGTAGGAAGGGAGGGAAGGGAAGGGAGGTAAGGTTTCTAGGGATGACTGATGGAAGGGAAAATGACAGAGGAAGAGAGAGGGAGGAAGAGAAAAAAATATATAAGAGGATAGGTGTTTGGATAGAAATAAAGAGGAAGGTGTCTTGTCAAAGTAAAAATAGATGGATGGATGGATGGGAGGCGAACCTTTTTTTTTAGCGTATTTTTATTGTCCCTTAGCCAGCACCATTTAAATGTAAAAAACAAAAACAAACTAGTGCTAGGATAAGGAAGACGGGATAGAAGGCAGACAATTTATATATAAAGAGAGAATACTAGTGGATGAAGCACTGCCAAGCTAATTCAATAGTGTATTTTAACCGTGAAGATGATTGAGGTCGTTAAGGTAGACGAGTCACCTCTCTTTACCACTACCTAGCTAACTTAACAGTGTATTATAAGCGTGAGGATGATTGAGGTCGTTAAGGTAGACGAGTCACCTCTCTTTACCACTACCTAGCTAACTTAACAGTGTATTATAAGCGTGAGGATGATTGAGGTCGTTAAGGTAGACGAGTCACCTCTCTTTACCACTACCTAGCTAACTTAACAGTGTATTATAAGCGTGAGGATGATTGAGGTCGTTAAGGTAGACGAGTCACCTCTCTTTACCACTACCTAGCTAACTTAACAGTGTATTATAAGCGTGAGGATGATTGAGGTCGTTAAGGTAGACTGGCCACCTCTCTTTACCAATGAGGGAAAGAAGTAAAGCCTTTAGACTGTAGGGAAAAAAAAGGAAAGGGATGGTCCTAGTAGATGCTGTATGGTGGTGGTGGTGGTGGTGGTGGTGGTGGTGGTGGTATTGGTTTCACTGGTCAAGATATAAAGAATCTCTCGCTTTCTCTCTCTCTCTCTCTATTGTGTCGGTAAAATAAACCTCATGTGTGATAAGCGCCTTGTGTGTGTTGGCAGCGGCAGGGGTGGCAGGGAGTGGCAGGGAGGGTGGCAGGGTTATGACTGAAGGTAAATACAGCAAGTGCCATCACCACCTTTGTCTGGCTGTCTCCCTGCCCCTACCCCTGCCGCTGACCCTACCCCTGCCCCTGGCTCTGCCGCTATCATCAACAAGACAGTCACAATCAATCACAGTCACTTCCAAACAACAGTAACACCACCAATTATAACAGTAACAGGACAAGCAACAACAACAACATGGTGAGGGGCGGAGGTTCAGTGTCTCAAAGTAACACAAGAGTGTGTTGGGGGAGGGGGGGTGCTTGCTTACCTTGTGTTTGCAGGGATGGCGTGGGGTAGTGTTGGGGGGATGGGACGAGCATGGTTGGGGGTGTGTGAGTCCGCCCCGCCCCGCCCCGCACGTCTGGGACAACAGGGAGAGACACACGTCATCCCGGGCTGGTCGTCACTCGTGCCTCATTGTTGTGGCGTGATGGTGGTGACCTTGTTGTGATGAGTGCCCGGCGGGGTGCCGCGCCCCCGTGCCTGTGTGGCCTTGCGATGGGTTGGCGGCGCGGCGCGGGTTGGGGCGCGGGTCAGGGGACGGTGTAAGGCTAGGTGGGGTGTCCCGTGACCCCTGACCCCGGACCCCCGCTGTGCCCCAGCAGCGCACCACTACACTGGCTGGACTCAGGCCCGCCGCCGCCGCCGCCGCCGCCGCTGCTCACCTGCACCTGCTCCACCCGCCCACCACACCAGTCCACGTGGAGGCCGCTCGTCACTATCATATCTGAGTCTGACGCACGTGACGCAGCTCACGCAGTTCTGTGACGTCATTATTATTGCCATTAGGCTTGCGTTTGTCCGGCTGCGGGCGGCGCACGGGCGTGTCCGTGATAAGGGCGCAGTGAGAGTTGGTATCGGACTCAGCGCCGTCCGTGTGGGTGGGCAGGTGGTTGAGGCGGGGCTGTGTGAGGGGCGTGGCGGCGCCGGACTCTGAGTCCTGGCGGCTGTCCCCGCCACCCTCAGGCCCCCCCGCGCCGTCCCCCTCGCCGCCCCCCGAACTCAACAGTCCCCCGCACTCCGCCGCCTTGTCGGGTGACACCATCCCCAGCGCCGCCGCGATCTCAGGGTTGGGCACGCACGGGGCCTCGCCTTGCAAGATTTTAATTTTCTGAATCATTTCTTGTATTTCAAAACGTAATATGCCAACAAAACACAGTTTGATAAAAGCTATGACACAAAACCCGAGGATCATGAGCGTCTCCGCTGACTCGAGCAGCCACCGCTCCAGGTGGTGGAGGCACACCTCGTAGTGGTCCCGCACGTGGCGGTGCTCGCCGCACGTCAAGTTACGATAACTGGCGCGCCCTTCTGCACGTGACGGCATGTCGCTGGGAGGCTTTTTCCGCGGTAGTTT
>JAXIVD010009173.1:0-5000 GCA_036785275.1 Cancer borealis | reverse complement strand
GAAACATAGAATTAGGAAAAAATGATGAGCAATGAAGATGCAAAGGAAGGGAAGGATAGCAGGGTAGGAAGCAGGGAGGGAGGAAGGAACGGTAGGGAGGGAAGGGAGGGGAAGAGGGAGGGAGAATTACATTAAGGAGGAGGTAAGGAGGAGGGAGGGAGGACAGGGAGGAGAGATGAGTGAGAGGTGAGTGATTGCACAAATTTCCTCTCCCTATCAAAATGACGTACAAAGTCTTTTTTAGCAAGCTGTTTCTGCCTCTTTATCGATCGTCTGCTGGTAATGGAAGGGAGGTGGAGGCTACTACTTCCACCCCTTCTTCCACCCCTTCCTCCACCTCTTCCTTTCTCTCCATCTCCTTCTCCTCCTCTCTCTCTCTCTCTCTCTCTCTCCCTCTGCACCTTTCCATGCATGCAGATAACCTCTTCTATTCTGCATATTTCTAGTTTTTTTTCTTATTTTATCACACTGATTACGTCTACATATTCTCTCTTTCTTTTTTTTTTTCTCTCTCTTTCTCTCCTGTTTTATGGTTACTACTTTCCTCCTCCTCTCCTCCTCTCCTCCTCTTCTTTATCGTTCTCTTCCCTTTCTTTTCCTTTCTTCTATACTTTCTTCTCCTGTCGTTAATACCAACACCAGCTGATCGATGTTCTGCTAAGCGCTTATCGTGCCCTCCTACACTCTTCCCTCCTCCTCCTCCTCCTCCTCCTCCTCCTCCTCCTCCTCCTCCTCCTCCTCCTCCTACGAGATTCTACCGCTCGTTAAAACTTGCTGGGAAGACACTGCCTGGCTACACCACACTTCACCACACCCTACACCACCACCATTCTTTCTCTCTCTCTCTCTCTCTCTCTCTCTCTCTCTCTCTCTCTCTCTCTCTCTCTCTCTCTCTCTCTCTCTCTCTCTCTCTCTCTCTCTCTCTCTCTCTCTCTCTCTCTCTCTCTCTCTCTCCCTCTCTCTCTCTCTCTCTCTCTCTCTCTCTCTCTCTCTCTCAAGCGTGTAATATTCTTTGACTTGCTGTAAAATCCTCTTATTGTTTGACACATACACACACACACACACACACACTCACACACACACACACACACACACACACACACACACACACACACACACACACACACACACACACACACACACACACACACACACACACTGATCTTCCATTTGGACAAGTTTCAAAGTTGTTCCCTCGAGGATTAACCAACTTTTCATTACGCCCAAGATGGAGACGCTAAGAATGGATTGATTTTTTGTTCTCTCTCTCTCTCTCTCTCTCTCTCTCTCTCTCTCTCTCTCTCTCTCTCTCTCTCTCTCTCTCTCTCTCTCTCCTCTCTCTCTCTCTCTCTCTCTCTCTCTCTCTCTCTCCTCTCTCTCTCTTCTCTCTCTCTTTTTTTTTTCTCTCTCTCTCTCTCTCTCTCTCTCTCTCTCTTTCTCTTTTATATACTAATGATTGGGTATTTTGTGCTGTGTGTGTGTGTGTGTGTGTGTGTGTGTGTGTGTGTGTGGTGTGTGTGTGTGTGTGTGTGTGTGTGTGTGTGTGTGTGTGTGTGTGTGTGTGTGTGTGTGTGTGTGTGTAGTAGTAGTAAGAGGTTCGAACTAGTGTCATTGAACTTGCATCATTTGATAGTGATATAACACACACACACACACACACACACACACACACACACACACACACACACACACACACACACACACACACACACACACACACACAGGGCTTAATAAGGCTGCCACCGGGCCACTTGTAACTCCTCCAACCGGAAAATGTTCTCTCCTCTCCTCCCTTCTTTTCTCACCTCATTCTCTTTCTCTCTTTCCCTCTTTCCCTCCTTCCCTCCTTCCCTCCATCCCTCTCTCCTTACAGTCCCCTCTCAAAACCTCATTCTTCCCCTCCAAGTATTCTTTCCTATTATTATCAGCTAGATAGATACGTAAGAGAGAGAGAGAGAGAGAGGAGAGAGAGAGAGAGAGAGAGAGAGAGAGAGGTGTGTGTGTGTGTGTGTGTGTGTGTGTGTGTGTGTGTGTGTGTGTGTGTGTGTGTGTGTGTGTGTGTGTGTGTGTGTGTGTGTGTGTGTGCGTGTGTGTGTGTGTGTGTGTGTGTGTGTGTGTGTGTGTGTGTGCCAGCCAGGGTCCAGACAAGAGTTCCAGAGCGTATAGCGTGACATGTAGTCGTGCCAAATTGCAACATTAAGTGAACGTATCATCTTTTACCTTGAGTTTACTACTAGGAAAGAAGGAAGGGAAGGAGGGAAGGGAGGGAGGAAGGGGAGGGATGGAGGGAAGAGGAGGGATGGGAGGGAAGGGAAGGGGAGGGAGGGAAGGGAAGGAGGAGAAATATATAGAGGTGGTGAGAATTAATATTTGGTAATAGAAAGGTAGAACAATGGAGGAAGGGAAGTGTGTGTGTGTGTGTGTGTGTGTGTGTGTGTGTGTGTGTGTGTGTGTGTGTGTGTGTGTGTTACCTCTCCATATCCTCCTCCTCTTCTTCCTCCTCCTCCTCCTCCTCTTCGTCCTCTTCTCATCCCGTGCTTTCTTACACACATTGAAGCGCACATCTCCACAGTCTTATGAACTATTCCACGGCTCCATCTCTCCTCCCGGGGCGCCGCTGCTGAAGGGTGCTGGAGGGAGGGCTATCTGATTGACGTCTTGTATTTGTGAAGGATAGCTAAGGTCTCTCCCGTGTGATCCGTGGGAGGAGGCTTCGAGGTGATAGAACTGATAGGGTTTTGGGGTAAGAAGGAAGGAAAGGTACTGTAAGGGTGTGGTGTGGTGTGTGTGGTGTGGTGTGGTGGGGTGTGGTAGTGGAAGGGGTGAGGTCGTATTACTACTATTATTACTACTACTATTATTACTAGCATCATCATCATCATCATTTACGTATCGTTTTACCATAAGCTGTTAAAATAAATTGACTCCTAATTGGACTTGAGAGAGAGAGAGAGAGAGAGAGAGAGAGAGAAGAGAGAGAGAGAGAGAGAGAGAGAGAGAGAGAGAGAGAGAGAGAGAGAGAGAGAGAGAGAGAGAGAGAGAGAGAGAGAGAGAGAGAGAGAGAGAGAGAGAGAGAGAGAGAGAGAGAGAGAGAGAGAGAGAGAGAGAGAGAGAGAGAGAGAGAGACAGAGAGAGAGAGAGAGAGAGAGAGAGAGAGAGAGAGAGAGAGAGAAGAGAGTGAGAGTGGGGGTTGTAGTGGAGGGTTGACTACATTAGGTTGTTTGATACTACCTCGATAACTCTTGATTTATTCCTTTCCTTGTGTACCCAGTCTCCCAAGGGCACCGTCTCCCAAGGGCACCGTATCCCAAGGGCACCGTATCCCAAGGGCGCCTCCACATAGTCTTGCTTGTAACCTTTCACTACCACACACGGGGAAAAAAAAAAAAAAGAGAAAGAAAGAGAAAGATAGAGAAAGAAAAATAGTCAGGAAAATGGAATTGTACAAATATTGGCAAAGCTAGATCCTTCCTTCCTTCTCTCTCCTTCTTTCCCTCCTTCTCTCCTTATCTCCTCTCCTTCTCTCTTTTCTTCCCTCCATCCATACCTCCATTTTTTTTCTGTCCTTCCCTCCTTCTCTCCTTTTCCCCTTTCCTTCTCCCCTTCTCCTTCCCTCTTTTCTCTCCCTTTTTTTCTCTTCTTTCCTTCTCTCCTTCCTTCTTTCCCTCCCTCCCTCCCTCCTTCCTCCCTCCCTCCCTCCCTCCCTCCCTCCCTCCACCACCACCACCACCACGACCTACTTACTGCTGTTGTCACTACCGTTGTTTATTTTCTTTTATTTGTTCTTTGATATTTTTCTTCTCAAAAAGCGATTGACTTTATTTTTTTTCTTTTTTTTTCTCAGGAGTTATTTGTGTGTGTTTGTTTTTGTTTTGTTTTGTTTTGTTTTGTTCGTTTGTTTGTTTGTTTGTTGGACTAAAAAAATATATAAAGTCATAAGGACATTATATATTTTTTTTTAGTCAGTTATTGGATTTCGATTTTATATGTTTATTGAACTTTATATTTTTCTCTTTCCTTTCTTCCTTCCTTCCTTCCTTCCTTCCTTCCTTCCTTCCTTCCTTCCTTCCTTCCTTCCTTCCTTCCTTCCTTCCTTTCTTCCTTTCATTCTATATTTGTCATTTTTTTATATCGTTGTTCTAGTTCGGCTTTTTTATTACTCTCTCTCTCTCTCTCTCTCTCTCTCTCTCTCTCCTCTCTCTCTCTCTCTCTCTCTCTCTCTCTCTCTCTCTCTCTCTCTCTCTCTCTCTCTCTCTCTCTCTCTCTCTCTCTCTCTCTTCCCCTTTGGTCGTAAATATATTTGTGTGGAATGTTCCGTTTTTACTCGTTTCTTTTGATATTAAACTCAACCAAGAAAGTATTCATGGCAACTCAAGCCTCTGATCCAATCCTGGTGAGCAAATAAAAGAGAGAGAGAGAGAGAGAGAGAGAGAGAGAGAGAGAGAGAGAGAGAGAGAGAGAGAGAGAGAGAGAGAGAGAGAGAGAGAGAGAGAGAGAGAGAGAGAGAGAGAGAGAGAGAGAGAGAGAGAGAGAGAGAGAGAGAGAGAGAGAGAGAGAGAGAGAGAGAGAGAGAGAGAGAGAGAGATGTATTTGAAATGGTTTGATAAAGAACGTAATATCTGAATTTTTTTGGATCATGGGAGCAAAAACGTAATAGAAAAATGAGAAAATTATGGAGGATATGAAAATATTGAAGAAAAATAATGGAAAATAAAATAAAAGTGAAATAATGGTTATATTATTATATATATTAGGCAAGTAAGGGTGAAATTGGATATAATATTATAGCAAATAGAAAACTAAGTCTATATTCGTGTTTAGTGAGTCTCAAAACCATTACGTACCAATTTTCATGAAAAAAATGAAGGTATTGAAATCGTCGGGAATGTCCTTAGAGTTTTAACCGGAAATCATTGCGAAAAAAAGAAGCTTGATGAGGGTTGATCCATTTTCACGTATTATTTAGTCAAGGTCATCTCTATACTTATTCAACGTACGAT
>JAXIVD010009172.1:0-15937 GCA_036785275.1 Cancer borealis | reverse complement strand
ATATATATATATATATATATATATATAATATATATATATATATATATATATATATATATATATATATATATATATATATATATATATATATATATATATATATATATATATATATATATATATATATATATATATATTATATTATATATATATATATATATATATATATATATATATATATATATATATATATATATATATATATATATTTATATATATACATATATATATATATATATATATATATATATATATATATATATATATATATATATATATTTATATATATATATATATATATATATATATATATATATATATATATATATATATATATATATATATATATATTTATATATATAAATATTATATATATATATATATATATATATATATATATATATATATATATATATATATATATATATATATATTTATATATATATATACATATATATATATATATATATATATATATATATATATATATATATATATATATATATTTATATATATATATATATATATATATATATATATATATATATATATATATTATATATTTATATATATATATATATATATATATATATATATATATATATATATATATATATATATATATATATATATATATATATATTTATATATATATATATATATATATATATATATATATATATATATATATATATATATATATATATATATATATATATATATATATAATTGTTCATGGCAACAAAGTGTTTTGAAGAATACATTTTTTGATAATACCCATATTGATTTTGAGACCATTCCTGTTATCGACAACGCTTATGTGCGAGAAGTTTTTACGTACGTTTTCATCAGGAGTGAACTCAAAACAAGTGATAAAGGGATTTGTGACTGGGCTAGTTTGTGTAGAGTGGTGTTGCAAGAGGGACGGAGGTGAAGGAAAAATCATAGAAATAGATGAGAGCAAGTTTGGAAGAAAGAAAATATAACGTGGGTCGATTAGTGGAAGGACAGTGGGCTTTCAGTGGCGTGAGTTGGGAGAGTCATGAGTGCTTCATGATTCCTGTTGAGCACTACTGGCACTACGATTATATCTGATTGCTGGAAAGCCTATAATTGTTTGGAACATGAAGGTTACCCAAACTTAACTGTCAACCCCTCCGTCAACTTTTTGGACCCAAATAACCGAGCTACCCACACTAACAACATTGAACGCCTGTGGGGAGAAGCTAAGAATAAAATGCCTCTCTATGGTAGAAGAAGGAAGCACTTTGCAGGCTACCTTGCAAGGTCAATGTTCATTATGGTCATTCTTCTTCTTCTTCTTCTTGGGAATTTGATGGGGCCGTGCAGGCTGTGGTGCCACAACCTCTAGTGCCCCAAAAGTGCAGGTTGCAGATGAATGAGTGGATCAGATCCTGTTGAGTTGACCTGTCCTTTGGAGGAAGGTCCTGGTGTGTTTGAGTACTTTGAAGGCCAGGCCAGGGTCTTGAGAGCCACC
This sequence comes from Cancer borealis, assembly GCA_036785275.1. Taxonomy (NCBI): domain Eukaryota; kingdom Metazoa; phylum Arthropoda; class Malacostraca; order Decapoda; family Cancridae; genus Cancer; species Cancer borealis. Next base: position 14,439 of record JAXIVD010009172.1, on the reverse strand, counting down.
TAAGATGTCTGTTATTGTTGGTCTGCGGATGTGGAGAGACGACAGTGAGTGAAGGAGTGCCATGCGGTGGGAGTGGTGACGAGGACAGTGAAGTAGGAGTTGTTCTGTGGTGTCTGGTTGTGTAGGGCACCAAGGGCAGTGAGGGTCATCAGTCATGCCCAGCTTGTGTAGGTGGGAGTTTAAGCGACTGTGTCCAATTCTGAGTCAGGTGACGGCAGTGTCAAGGGCATGGCTGGGGGAGTAGGTCCACCAGTGGTGTCGTGTGTCTTGTCTAATGCGTCCAAGTGAGGTGTACTGTAGGGCGTTAGTCAGGTCTGTGTCCCAGTGCATTATGGTCATTGCTGACCCAAACAAGCGTTTCTACGTCTTCCTTCAAGAGGCCGCTTCCTCCACAACCCCTGTCGTCTAAACCGCCCTCAGGAAACACCTGTTGCCTCCACTTCCTAATTTTGTGAGTATTTGGCAAACCTGCCCAGTGTTTCACCCTCACATCCGCTAATATCTTACTGCTAATCCGTATATGGATATGGTTCTTAATGATTACTTTTTAAATGATTTTACTATGGAAGACAAAAACATTGTTCCGGTTTGTGAGCAAATATTTAGAGGGGAGAAAAGCGAAAAGCTAATAGATGTTGAAGTAACTAGGGAATTAGTGGTAAAGGAAATAGATAAAATGAAGAAGTTTAAATCACCAGGTCCAGATGAAGTTTATCCCAGGGTAATTAAAGAATGTAAAGAGGTAGTTAGCCAGCCGTTAGTTAATATTTTTCAGGAAATCAGTGGATTTAGGGAAGGGTCCTTCAATGTGGAGGCAAGCGAACGTAGTTCGATTTTTAAGAAGGGAAATAGAGCATTAATGTCTAATTACCGACCCATTAGTCTGACTTCAATTGTAGGTAAATTACTAGTATTATTGCAAATAAGATTTAAGAGCATTTGGAAAAGTTTAGTTTAATAAATTATTCACAACATGGGTTCAGCAAGGGTAGATCATGTCTCACTAACTTATTAACTTTTTATAGGAATATTTATGAAGCAGTAGATAATGATGCGAATTACGATATTATATACCTTTACTTCAGTAAAGCATTTGATAAAGGTCCACATGATAGACTACTAAGTAAGGTTAGAGTGCATGGAATTGATGGGAAAGTTCTCCGCTGGATGAGGTCATGGTTAAGCAATAGGCAGCAAAGAGTCACAATTAATGGTTCCAAGTCTAATTGGGGGTGGGTAACAAGTGGGGTGCCACAGGGATCTGTATTAGGGCCATTATTATTCATAATATACATTAACGACTTAGACAATGGGATTAGTAGTGATATTAGTAAATTTGCTGATGATTCTAAGATAGGCAGGATTAGTAAATCAGAGTCTGTTGTAAAAGACTTACAAGGGAACTTAGATAGGTTAAACGAGTGGGTGATTATGTGGCAGATGGATTTTAATGTTGACAAGTGTAAAGTAATGAATATTGGTAGGGAAAATCCTCAAAACAGGTACAATATAAACAGGGTAATGCTGAATAGGTCAGAATGTGAAAGGGATTTGGTTGTTCAGGTTAGCTCAGACCTCCGTCCCAGAAAACAATGCATTGAGGCTAGAAATAGGGCTAATAGGTTGTTAGGATTCATTACTAGAAGTATTAAAAGTAGAAGTGCTGAGGTTATTTTTGAATTATATTTAGCGTTAGTCAGACCTCACCTCGACTATGCAGTGCAGTTTTGGTCACCGTATTATAGAATGGATATAATTTTGTTAGAGTCAGTGCAGAGAAGGATGACCAAAATAATAGAAGGGATTCGTAATTTTAGCTATGAAAAAATGAGACTAAAGCTTTTGAAATTGCACTCACTGGAGCGACGTAGAGTAAGGGGAGATCTGATTGAAGTATTTAAGTGGGTGAAGGGTTTTAATAAGGGGGATGTAGGAAAAGTTCTTACGATCAGTATTCAGGATGAACAAGAAATAACGGATTCAAACTAGAAAAATATAGATTTAATAAAGAAATAGGCAAAAATTGGTTTACAAATAGGGTGGCAGATGTTTGGAACAGGCTCAGTCAGCAGATAGTTAGTGCACAGACAATAGGGACTTTTAAGAGAAGACTAGACGACTTCATGGATGGGGATGGGAGATGGATGTAGGTAATAAGAGGGATTAGGATTAACAGGAAATACCTAGTGCAGGCTTCCGACCTTTTGTAGCTTCCTTATATTCTTATGTTAGGTTAGGTAAGATTATGTTATGTAAGGTAGGGTTAGGCTAGGTAAGGTTAGGTTAGGTTAGCTTAGCTTAGCTTAGCTGGTGGGAGAACCAAGCAAGCAATTTTTTTGTCGTATTGAAAAGTCTACGGGATAGTACCACTTTTTAGCAAAAAATGGCCATTTTTTTTCGAATTTCGAAGTCTTCGGGGGAAACCCATGATTTGGCAAGTTTTATTTCTTTATTTTTTGTTTTGTCAAATCGTGGTATTTTCCTCGAAAATTTTCGAAACTAGATTTATTTGTATTTTTCCCCTAAAATTTCGTATTTTCCCCTTAGACTTTTCAAAGCGCCATAAAATCGCTAGTTTTGTCTTCCCCACCCTAAAACCGCGCTTTCCCACCAGGTCCCCAGGTTTGATTGAGCTGGGGAGGAAAGAAAAAAGGAATATATAAAGAGATGCTATTGGTACCAATTTTCTTATGGGTTTTAGGTTAGGTTTGATTTATTTTTGGTTTGATCATTTTACCGAGAAACGGTTATCATATTAATTCAAAACACATTGAAATCGATCAAAATAATGTAGTTTTCTCTTGAAAATAAGAGGAATCTGTTTTCCAAAAACTTTTCTTTTTCTCTCCCTCGTTGACTAATGCGTTCACGTTGCCATCCACATTTTTCTCAAAAAATTTCATATCATCATACCCCTACAACGGGTTGCTGTATTGTTAAATAATTTTTCACATATTTCAAGAAATACCATAACTATATGGGGATAAGGATTTGAGTTATTTTCAAAAAAAAAATTGTCTTGTTAAGCTCCGTTGGGGAGGTACCCCAGCTCCCAAGCCTGCGTTACCAAAAGTTCCAGTTTCGGGTATCGATACAAACAAACAACTGCGAAAGATGACTGTGAAATCGGATTTGTTGATGGTGGTGGAGATCACTGCTCATTGGCAATGATCACAACTTCTTCCTGAGAAAATACAGACAAGAAGTATTTATTTAATTCCTTACTAATTTCCTCACCATTTTCTATCAAGCTGCCATCCATTTCTTTAAGAGGTCCTATTCTTTCCTTTATTTTAGCCTTGTACAACTGATAGAATCCCTTTGGATCCTTCTGGGCATCTCTAGCTATCCTAACTTCATAATTCTTCTTTGCAGTCCTAATATCTCTTAACTTTTCTAGCTAGGTCATTATACTGCCCTACTACCTGTACTTCTCCCCTTTTAATTCTCCTATAGAGTTCCGTTTTTAATCCAATTTCCCTTCTAATGTTACTATTCATCCATTTTGGATAATTTTTATTTGACCTAATTCTCCACTTAGGTATATACTGTTCCTGCCCTGTATGAATTTCCCTAACTATGCTATTATAATGCAATTCTACCTCAATGTGTTGATCCTCCTCTCTGCCTACCATAATTGTATCTTCTATTCTTGTATTCCTCTCTTCTCTCCTCATATATGCTATAATTTACTTCAAACAATAATTACATGGTCACTCTTTCCTAGTGGGCACTGGTAACTTACTTTTCTAATTACTTCCAGTTCCTTTGTCAATAGTAGATCTAGTCTTGATGATTTTTCATTACCACTGATCCACTGTGTCATAATGTTATTCATTACCAAATCCAACATTAACCACCCCATGATTCTTCTCCTCCAGTATACCATTCTTCCCAGCAAACTTCTTTGCAGTTGAAGTCTCCCATTATAATTATGTTGTCACTGTTTTCTATCATATTCTTTAAACAATTGTATGTGTCTTTCACCATGTTTCCATATTCTTCTCTCCTCCAGGCATTGGTCTTGGGTGGAACGTATACGACTACCAAGTCTCTTTTTCTTCCATTTTTCATTAGCAACTATACCTTTAACACCTCTGCCATACCGTCTTCTTTTTGTAATATTCATACCTTTATATACCATTTCATTATCTTGTCCTTTACTCATCAAAAAACAATTATTTCACCTTGTTCTTTCATCTTTTTCTGCTTTTCTTAAAGTTTTTGTCTCTTCTTGATTCATACTCTTTTAATGAACACATCTTTATATTCTTTAGTGTCCCTGAGTTGGTAAGTCCTAACTAAGATCTCTTCTGTTTCAGTCTGAGTTTTAAGTCTCACTTTGATCGGTCTAACACCTCTTTCAATGTATGAACCTAATCTTATTACTACCTCTACTTCCTCCTCAAATTTAATATCCTCATCCTCATCATTTAGTTGTTTTAGTATTTCCTTTTTGCTTTCAGTTTCTTATTTTTCTCCCTTTATTCATCAAAGGTATAATCTTTTTTGTGAACCATTACATTCTTTTCCTTCTCTGCTGCGTCTCTGACTATGTTTTCATTAGTTTTTAATACTTAAATTACTTCTTTTTCCATTCTCACTTTGCTTTCTATTTCTTATTCAAATGTTTTCTTGAAGCTAATTTTATCCTTTTTTTCTTCTTTCCAGGCTTTCACTTCATTGTTAACAAAATCTTTAAATTCATCTGTAATCTCCTGTTTTGAAAATCCTTGGGTGTTCTTTAAAGCTTCATTTTCACTTGTTAGTTTCTCAATCACCTTTACCCTCTCATCATTTACTTTCTTGAGATTGTCTATTTCATTTTTCAAAATACTTTTTTCCTTACACATTTCATTGAAATTTGACTAATATATGTTAATCCATTACAATGAATTTTCATGTGATTTTTTACATCCACTCACCTATTCCCTTATTCCCGTGTTTTCACTGGTTAATTTTTTAATCTCCTTTACCCTCTCATCATTTATCTTCTTGATGTTATCAATTAAATTTTTCAAATCCTTTCTTTCCGTGTATCATTCATTAGAAGTTGACTCAGTGGCGTTCATCCTCTCCAATAACTTCTCAACTGATTTTTTACATCCACTCATCTCCAACTGTATTCCTGTTTTCTCAATCCTTGTTCTATTTTCTTATGCCTCAAGTTTGTGTCATCTCACCATGGATGTAGCGATATTCACATCTTTCTGAGTGAATCCTTTAAATTGTGTGTGTGTGTGTGTGTGTGTGTGTGTGTGTGTGTGTGTGTGTGTGTGTGTGTGTGTGTGTGTGTGTGTGTGTGTGTGTGTGTGTGTGTGTATGTGTGTGTGTGTGTGTGTTTACCTAGTTGTAACGTGCAGGAAAAGAGCTATGCTCGTACTGTCCTGTCTCTAAATCTACTATTATCCAATTTGCTTTTGAAATCATAAATATTTCTTGCATTAACCACTTTGCATCGAGTTTATTCCAGGCTTTTATGCTTCCATATGGGAAACTGTCTATAGTTGTCTCTCTTGCATATAGTCCTTTCCAGTTTCTTCTCGTGTCCTCTTGTATTTCTTTTGGCCCACACAAATAGATTTGCTCTATCAAATTTTTCAAGACCCTTTGAGGCTCTTTACACTCCTATAAAATCACCCCTTTCTCTTCTTTTCTCAAGAGTTGAGAGTTTTAGCCTATAAATTCTTTCCTTATATGATAAATCTCTCTGGCTTGGAGCCATTTTTTTAGCTGTTCTTTCTATTTTTTTTTTTTTTTTTTTTTTTTTTTTTTTTTTTAATGTGGTGACCAAATCACTGAAATATATTCCAGCTTTGGTCGAATCAATGATGTTATCAATTTCTTAATCATCTCTTCATCCAGATATTTGAATGTCATTTTTATATTTCTCAGCAGCTGGTATGTATCTCCTGTGATTTTATTAATACGTTTCTCAGGTGACCAATTATCTGTAATCCATACTACGAAATCTTTTTCAACCTTTGTTTTGTTTATCGTTCAATTCTCATTGAATTGTCTCATTCTACTACTGCCCATTTCCAGCATTTTACACTTGTTGACATTAAACTCCATTTCCCATAGTTTACTCCACCTGTGAATCTTATCTAGATCCTTTTTGTAAATGCTCACAGTCGTCTTTACTTTTTATTTGTCCTAGTAATTTGGCATTATTTGCGAATAGACTCAAATAACTATTCACTCCCTCTGTCATATCATTTACATACAGCAAGTACATTAGTGGGGATCCTTGAGGAATTCCACTTATCACATTGCACCATTTTGACTTCTGATCTTTTATTGCAGTTCTCATCTCTGTTTCGTGTGTATGTGTTTCTAGCCCTTGGTCAGTCTACTTCCATGTAGAAAATTTGTATATATGTAGCATAAGCATTCGTAATGTTAGGATTCTACATAATGAAAGTGTTGAAGCCTTATTACAAGTTTGAATGTGTAAATCATTCATTATTATTGCATTTAAAATTGTTTGTTGTACAGTACCAACTAATCTTATAAATGAAGTTCTAGCTTTGATGAAGAGGAAATGCCCATTAAAAACAATATGAAACAACCTAAAATTAGAATTGGACAGTTTTTATTTATAGCGGATTTGCAGAATTTTGTTATCCAAGTTTGTTCCTAGTTTAACCAAGAAGAGGGTTGAAATTGTCTCTTATAATGAATGCTAGAAACAAGAGAAACCCATTTATGTGAGTGATGCAGTAGATGAAACTTTCAATCAATTATTGGTTGTGCTCTTTGCTTCTCCAATGTTGCTCTATTGCAAATAACATTGCAGGCCATAAAACCTGATTGTAAATAACCAAGGTTTTAGGCATGAAATTATTTAAGTCATTTAAGAAAGGATCTACCACATGAAAAACTTATTTCTTCATATTTCAGACTGCTTAAGTAACTACATAGTTAGTAAGAATCTATCTACTAAAGTAAAATATTTGCTCTAATACCAAGTTGATTCTTGCTACGTGTGTTTCGTTTCATGCAAATCATGCACCAATTTTAATTTAAGAATGTGAAAAAAATGTTCTAACAGCAGAACATTAAATACCTAACCAACCCCAAGTAACAGGTTGTGATTCATAATGGGATGGATGGGATAACCAAGGATAGTGAAAATTTGCTGTTGAAGATTATCAAATGGGATGGGAGCAGGGTGGCTACAGGTGTGGTATTGAGTCACATTTAGGGCAAAAAGGACATTACTAAAAGCAATGTGACACTACCAACGAGCTCCATCACCCTGCCTTGATGCACCCTCTCCTCCATTGCACCATTGAATCCAGAATTCAATCACTCCTGGAACACACTCAGATGCTCATGGTGATCCATCACCTAAGGCCAACAAAACATTTTCATTGTTAAATCACAAGAGAAGAAAAATCCTATCATCAACTAACCAATCTGCATCAACTTCATGCTATATATACGTATACCTAGATTTTACTTTATTCATCAAACAGGTGGCAGGTATTGCAAATTAAAATGTGTATATGCTAAGTACCACTGCATGACCTTTGTTTTCAACTAAGTAATACTTTGGTCAAATGGAATATTAAATGGGGACGGGCACTGCTATGGTAGTTTTCATCTAAGATACCACTGTGAAAACATTTCATCCACTTAAATCACCAAAAAATGTACCTTCAGTTTATCAACAATTTATACTGAAATGAACAGGAAGAGACAAAACTTGGAAAGCCTATGAAATAAGAAATATCACTTGAAAATTTCATAAATTATGCACCCAGTACTCATTGTCAGTACCATTAATCTTTGGCAATAGCCCACTCATAAATTATCTATGTCAACTATCATCCTTGCATGCAGGTATAATCGAAATCACTATGCTATTATAGGATCAAAAGGTTGTCAAACACTAAATGGATGATATTCAGGCTGTAATATACATGGTTAACCTCGTGTTTACTACTAACCGGATTTTCTCTTATTTTTATTTCTTTATACCATTATTATCATTTATAATGCATGCACTGTATATCAGTTTTTGTTAATCCTTGTGATAATGTTCATTCTCTTTTTAGGATTTATATGATGCTCTAATATTGTGCTTCTTTTTATTCCAATATCCCTTCATATTTTGTAGCAAAAATAACTCATGGGATCTTTCACATGTCTTAATGTGTTGGTGGTCTTGTGTATATTTATTTACTAATTACCTTTTTCTTCATCCCAAGTCTTAGTCAGCACCGTTGTGTTTAGAAGATAAACCATATAATTCCCTGAAAGAATACCTTCCCTCTTAGAACTGTACATGTATTTCCTTTTAAATGAAGCCTGCATCTCTCTACCATCTCCCTGAAGGAAATCATCTCCGTCGGACTCGGAACCCCCCAAAAAAGTGGATCCAGTGGTGCTCGCCAGGTAGCCTCCAGAAGCTTGTCAGAAGGAATGGCCTGAAAATAGAAGGAATCATTAAATTTGTATATAGCAGTCCTTTACTATAGAAGAAAGTCACCAATTTATGACTAGACTCATTATTTCTGTTGCTTGATCTAAACCTTGTTGCTGTGACTTTTTTTTATCATCCCAATATATAATACTTTTCGAGACATTCAACATTGGCAGTATGATGCCATAAAATTCCAAAAACAACAAGCACTAAATCCTTCCATAAACCATTTGAGCTGGCTGGTATAAATTTTTCTCAAGTTTCCATTTGATTCAAAGAATTATTTTCAAAAAAATGTTTAAAGTATATATATCAAAATATCAAGCCACAGAAATAAACTGTATTGTCTCATTTAAAAAGAAACAGATTTCCATCAGTAGATGAAAAAAAGTAGATCACTGATCAATATTTTCAACTTAAGCAGCATCACTTCAAAGCTTGCATAATTATTAAAATGTCATTTGTTCAAGATCCTTCAGCAAAATCTTTGAAATAAATTACCTTTTGTTTCCTTAATAAAGTATGATCCATACATTATGAATGAATACTTACAACAATAAAGTCATTTTGCATTTTTTCAAAGCATTCAAACATATATAAGGCATCAAGCAGCACTCCATGATGATATATCTTTTGGAAATTTGGACAGATTAAATTGAGGTGACATTCTGAAGTGATGGCCAAAAATTCTTTTAATGACAGACCTCTAGTTGCACGGTATGGGAATGATATCGATATAAGTTTTCTAGGGTGGTATAGTAGTTTTCACCAGACATATACAACTTTAGAGCAGCAAGGCTCAGCTTGTGTATGGAGTGATGTTAATATGGCTTATTATTTTTTTTTTTAATATGTATGGTTTTCTCAAGCTTTACTAAGTAAATGCTTAATACATACTTCTGCTACTTGTCATATAAGACGCCCACACACAAAAAAATACAATACTAATATGTCCCTGCCAGTGTTTTTTTTTTTTTTTTTTTTTTTTTTTTAAGATATTAACAACTGGCATATATATGCTTGCTACCCACATACATAGACTGTGTGTGTGTATTTGTATGTATTTACCTAGTTGTGTGTGTGTGTGTGTGTGTGTGTGTGTCTGTGTGTGTGTGTGTGTGTGTGTGTGTGTGTGTGTGTGTCTGTGTGTTTACCTAGTTGCCCTAGCTACACTCATGTGGTCATGTCTCCGTATCTATATTTGTCCAGTTTTTCTTTAAGTTGATGTACATTCTTTGCCATTATCACCTCTCTTTCAATCCATTTCAAGTATCTATACTTCTTTGGGAAAAACATACTTTTTTGGATTGTTCAAGTAAATTTCTTTTTGCAATTTTTTCTTGCCCCTTCAAATATCTAACCTCTCCTTTTCATTTCAAGATTAGATTTTTTTCTATCTGTTTCCTCAAAGTTGTTCGTCAATCTATATATTGTAATTAAGTCACCTCTTTCTCTTCTTTCTTTAAGTGTTGTTAGATGTTTTTTTTGTAATTTTTCTTCATGTTAAATCTTCCAAATCTGACGCCATCTTAGTTGCTATTTTCTGGATTCTTCCTTATTTCAATACATCCTTTTTTTTTTTGTGCGGAGATCATGTTACTTCTGCATATTCCGGTTATGATCTAATCATTGTAGTTAAAAAATGTTCTCATCATATCTAGGAAGTGAAAAGCCATCCGTTTATTTCTTAGCATTATGAATGTGTCACCAAATATTTTATCTATATGTTTCTTTGGTGATAAGTTCTCCTACATTAATGCTGACAAATTTTTCTCTTCTTTTGCTATTAATTTAATATTTTCTCCTAACTTATACGTCCATGAGGGTCTAATTGCGCTCTTTCCCATTTCCGGTACATGGCATTTTTTTGCATTAAATTCCATTTCCCATGTCTTGCTCCATTCATATATTTTGTTTATACCATTTTGTAGCTCCTCACAATCTTTGATTTCTTATCTTGCTTAGTAATTTAACAAAATCTACAATCAGACTTATGTAACTGCTTACTTCTTTTGTCAAGTCATTTACATATACTAAAAACTTGATTGGTTCTAAAACTGACCCTGTGATACGCCGCTTTTCACTTCCTTCCATTCTTATTTCTCATCCTTTACTACTGTTCTCATTTCTCTTCTTTAAAATAGTCTTTCAACCAGTTCTTTAATGTTCTTTTCAATGCTCAAACATATTCCAACTTCCATAGTAATTTCCTGTGTGGCACCTTATCGAATGCCTTTTTTTTAGTCTAAATATATGCAACCCACCCATCCATTACGTTCTTGTGTTATAACTATCACTCGAGTAAAAACTTAATAAGTTTGTGACACATGATCTTCCTGTTCTTAATCCATATTGTCTATCTGTTATTATTCTTTCTCTTTCTTAGTATTCAGCCTATTGTTTCTTGATGACCTTCTCACTTATCTTGCATACTACGCTGGTCATTGACACTGGTCTATAGTTAAGTGTTTTTTCTTTTGTTTCCATTTTTGTAAATAGGTGTTATATAAGCTCTTTTCTGTTCTTTAGGGACTATTTCTGTGTGTGTGTGTGTGTGTGTGTGTGTGTGTGTGTGTGTGTGTGTGTGTGTGTGTGTCTCCATTCTTAAGAGTAACGCATTAGATTGCCAAATTTAGTTGTTTTTATTTTCCATAGACCTGCATTCTCAGAACATATAGGAAAACGGCCTCCAGTATGTACTTGATATACAATATAACTTAAATGATAAAGAACATATGTTAATAGTATAGAATCAGAATATTTATAGTTTAGAGTTTAGTTTTGATCCTTGCCTTAGTATATATTGTATATAATGTAATGAATATATATTTTTTCATGTGTGCTAATAAAGTAATGATAAAGTAAAATAGACATAATGAAGACAATTAACTGATTCATTGAGATTATATGCTTCTTAAGAGTGAGAATCCTGGGAAAGTTCATATTCATTTATCATGGACTGTTCAGACTTTATTTCATAAGTTACAAAATAAAGCAAATTACTCATAAGAATGCTTAGATTACCAATATGAATAACATGAAAATACTTTCTCCTGAGCTAAGAGTTTTTTATATAAAAATATAAAAGTATTTAACCATAATTTTTTTCTCGAATCTACAGCTTAACTAGTTATATATATATATATATATATATATATATATATATATATATATATATATATATATATATATATATATATATATATATAATTGCAATACAAGAAACGAGGCATCACTAAAAATATAACCTGCGCCTTCATCAAGCCCACCAGCGATACAGCTTCAAGACATAGATAGAAATACATATATATATATATATATATATATATATATATATATATATATATATATATATATATATATATATACATACATATATATATATATATATATATATATATATATATATATATATATATATATATATATATATATATATATATATACATATATATATATATATATATATATATATATATATATATATATATATATATATATATATATATACATATATATATACATATACATATATATATACATATATATATATATATATATATATATATATATATATATATATATATATATATATATATATATATATATATACATGGCTCCTGTAGTGAGCGTCGGAAGCCTTGCCTTCATATATAAGACACAGGGCTGATTTTTGGAACTTTCTTGGGGGAAAAAGTGTCATATGCCGTCAAATAAGTTATACATATATATATATATATATATATATATATATATATATATATATATATATATATATATATATATAAATATATATATATATATATATATATATATATATATATATAGATAGATAGATAGATAGATAGATAGATAGATAGATAGATAGATAGATAGATATATATATATATATATATATATATATATATATATATATATATACATATATACAAATATATATATATATATATATATATATATATATATATATATATATATATATATATATATATATATATATATACACAATAGGGTGAAAACATTAATCTGATGATGCCGATTGTCTGTTATTTCACGTCACAATATTTAACTGACGTCACAGCGGTACCCAATGAGACGCTCTACTACCATTCCACCATCAGTTCACATTCTACCTCCCCACAGTCAACAACGTCAGCTGCTTCGCTTCTCCCTGGTTGAAGTTTGCCTGGGAAGCTTTCTCCTATACAGTCCTAAGTTGACTGTGGGTGAAATATATATGGATCTACGGATGCATTTACTGCCATATGTATTATTTACTATGCAGGTTAGAGCTGTGGGTTGGTTCCTACCGTCCTAGGAGATAACATATGGTGTTTATCTGATCCTCTCTGTCTCTCTGGTTGCGCAGTTTAACGTCGCCACCCAGGCGTGAGGCGTCCTTCTTCTTCGTCCTCGGTTAGCAAGAAGCGTGGGAGCTTGGAGAAGGACGACTTAGATAAGTCTGCTAAGAGGAGTCGGTCTTTGGTAGATATTTCCACACTCCCTCCTCCACTTTGCGCTTCTCCGCCTTCACATGTTAGGCCCTCACGTCAGCTGAGCGCTCTCCCGTGCCTGGAGAGGGTGTTAGTAACTTAGTATATATCTGTGTCCATTACTGCTGCACTTTTACGGTGACACTGCTGCACCATTACGATGGTTCTCTGCAACATCATTATGGTGACACTCCCTACACAGTGCCGGGGCTCATTAACCTCCTTCCCACCACCACGCCTCGTTAGTGCCATTACGGAGGTACTTGGATACAGTGCCACTTTGAGGAGTGCCATGCTTCCATCCAGACCATCTTTGCTGTCACCTAGCCTGTCACTGAGATGTGTTCTACCATCCTGCACAATGACTAAAACTTGAACGTTATACAAATAACAAATATAAACATGAAAATAATGGTAAATTTACAGTGTTACACCCGCCGAGTCCGACATTGTTCTTGTGTTGCTTGGTTCAGACTTTCCAACTTCACTTTCTATCTAACTTAACCTAACTTATAAACATTTAACCTAACGGTGAGGGTTAGGTCGGCCTCCGTGGTCAGTTGTTAACACAATAAAGAGATACTTATTCTCTGAGTGCTACAACCTTGATGACATGACTGTTCGTGATTCATATGCTCTTTGATAAAATCATATGTGAACGGTCCTGCAGAGTGCCATTGGCTGAGTGGGACCTGTTAAATAACGACAACAAGTAACAAGTAAGTAACAATTTACATCTGATGAACGAATTCATTGTGACAGAAAAGCAATTGATGAGTGTGTTATATGTGCAAAACACCTAGGTGACCTTCTTAATGAGACGGGTGTAACACTGTAATAACACCTAAGTAACTTGTGCTTGTGAGGGAAAGTGATGTGTTAGATACACTCAAAAGTGATTCCCAAAGTCATCTGACCTAGGAATAAAAGCAGCTGTTGCTTTCTTGCCATATTAGTACCTTGGCAAGTGCTACTTCCAGTCCCGGCTTTTTTAGGCCAGCAGCCTTCCCAGGGGAGGGGGATGCATGGGCCGAAGCTGCAGTAACCTCTCCAGTGAGTTCCGGGTTTCCTCCTTTAGTTAATACACCTGATAACTTTAGAGGGTGTAAGATTTTCTCTGCTAACCTACTGTGGGAGTCTCATGCAGGATCCTTGGATTCATGATGTGGTGAAGGGAAAATTTCTAGAATTTGTGTCCATACCTTTTCAGACTGTGCCTTCACGTCCTCTCGCCCTGTCTCGGGTGGATGATCAGACCCTGAACGATGCCTTATATCAGTTCATCAAACAGTCAATAGTGGAGTTTTGTTTATCTGAAGATCCGGGTTTTGTTTCCCATCATAAAGCCGGTTCGGGCCGGCGAGGGTTATCCTAAACTTGATGGACCTTAATGTTCATGTGCCTTATATTCTTTTTAAGATGGACACTCTGAAGGATGTGATTCCTTTAATCCTCCCTAACTGTTTTTCTTGTTACAGTTGATTTCAAGGACGTCTATTATTCAGTTTATGTTAG
>JAXIVD010009171.1:12500-15941 GCA_036785275.1 Cancer borealis | reverse complement strand
TGAGTAGTTCTGATAGACGTGAAAAAAAAAAGAATGGAATTGAATGACTAACATATGGAGGGAAGAAAAAGAGGGGAGGAAAAGAGGGGAAATTATTGGATATGGTGAAATAGGAAAATATGTTAGGAGGAGGAGGAGGAGGAGGAGAAGAAAAGACAAAGATATATGGATTTTTGCCTCTTAGATGAAATATAGTAATGATGTAGAATACTAAAGAAAAATATACATGAGGAAATGTATTAGATTTTGAAAGAGAGAGAGAGAGAGAGAGAGAGAGAGAGAGAGAGAGAGAGAGAGAGAGAGAGAGAGAGAGAGAGAGAGAGAGAGAGAGAGAGAGAGAGGAGAGAGAGAACAGGTCATTCGACTCACATCATTCTCAACTCACAAACACAGTCATAACAAAAATATAATGATCACAATATCTATGTCACAATTTATTTTCTTTTTTTCCTCCAGTGAGCTTAGAATATTGCTCTTTGTCAACAGGCGTATGGTCCAGCGCCCGTGTGTGTGTGTGTGTGTGTGTGTGTGTGTGTGTGTGTGTGTGTGTGTGTGTGTGTGTGTGTGTGTGTGTGCGTGTGTGTGTGTTTAACAGGGTGTGTGGGTGGCGGTATGTGCTTTAGGTCCAGAAGTTCTCAAATATTGGACGAATGTTTCTACCTTTAGACTATATTAATGGCCTGTTTATACCTGTTCGCCAGTACGGGTGTTGTGGTGTGATGACCTAATTACGTGGTGGTTAGGCTTCAGATCCTTCCCGCCATCTACATGTGATAGGTGTTATTAAAATGGTTAAACACCGTCCTCTATTGGCAAGGTTTCGAACTATTTTCACCACTACACTGTCATCTGGTGGCACACTTTTGGACTAATATGTGCGATAGAGCCATCTATCAGCGAGCTATCAAACTGATTTGGCGACGACACTGCCATCTGTGGCGGATTTCTGAAGCCTTAATGACTGTTAACTTAATGATGGTTATCTGGCGAAGCAGCTCGAGTGTTTCAACAAGGCCTCGTGACGATCGGCACACTCCCTGGCACACTCCCTCCACTTACTGATATTTTCATGATAGTTTCATGACTTAATATTGCATAAAAGTGGGATAACGTAAAGTACCTCTGAAATTTTTTTTGAAAGAGTACCCTTGGATTACATGAGCACGAGTTTGAAAAGGAATGGTTAAGTGAATAGAGGAGTGAGCTGTATATACACACACACACACACACACACACACACACACACACACACACACACACACACACACACACTTATTATTACTGCTACTACTGCTTCTACTACTGCTACTACTATTACTACTACTACTAATAATAATAATACTAATACCGTTTCTACTTCTATTATTCTACTACTACTACTGGAAAGTTACCCGTTGAGGCATAACAAATGAAAGTAATAATCGCCTGAAAGTCCATACCGCAAACACCTGTGTGTGTGTGTGTGTGTGTGTGTGTGTGTGTGTGTGTGTGTGTGTGTGTGTGGTGTGTGTGTGTGTGTGTGTGTGTGTGTGTGTGTGTGTGTCGCAGCACTAGCGGACTTTTTATGGGAGAGGAATCGGAATAAGTGGAAGTGAGTCTAAGAAATGCACACCTATTGCATTTGACGGAAGAGAGGGAAAAAAAGAAAGAAAAAAAAAGAAAACGAGGAAAAAAGTGAGAGATAAAACACGCTATGCATTCCAAAATCTATGAAACAATACTATTACTATCCTAACTACTACTACTACTACTACTACTACTACAACAACAACAACAATTACTACTACTACTATCAACACTACTGCAATTATTCCCTCAATCGGATGTTCCCCGCCACTGAGCCTCATCACCACTTCCCTTCCGTCCCTCACAGCCACACAGCCACAGTCACGCAGGAAATTCCCTTGGTGGGCGTGGGCATAACCATGGTGGTGGGCGTGGCGATACGGAGGAACGGGAGAAGGGGGACATGGGGGAGGAACAGGAGAAGGGAAACAGATGGAGAAGGGAGGGAATGGGGGCTCAATACAAGGATATATTATGAAAGAAGGAGGAAGAGAAGGAAGATAGGATATATACATAAGGCAGAAAGAGAATAAGGGAAGTAGAAGGTACAGGATATACAGCCAATTACATCCCCACACCTCCACCTGTCTATCTGTTCCCTGAGGCCCGCTAAGGTGTGTGTAGGGGTGTGTATGTTGGGGAAGATGGGAGGAAGTGTATAGAGGAGGTGTGTGTGGGGAGGAAAGAAGGGAAAAAGGGAGAGAGGGTAGAGGGGAGGGGAGGAGGGTTGTGTGTGTGTGTGTATGTGACGTAAGTGTAATATATGAAGGTGTGCTGATGGGTGAAGGAGACTCGAGGCTAGGAGTGTAAAATAAGAAAGTAAAAAAAAAAATGGTAAAAAAAAGTTAAAAGATTGATGTTTTGAAGTTGTCATTCAGGCGTATAGAAAGGACGATCTGATTGTACATGTGTGAAAGAAGGACACTCTCTCTCTCTCTCTCTCTCTCTCTGGAGTGGGATCGAACCCTGTGCACGCCGCTGAAGGGGATCTGAACCTCCTTTCCTTCCCTGGGTGTGATTGGACGGTGCGTATGTCGTAACTCCACGGTAATGACGCGCCTTGGCCACAGAGTAATTATTGCGTATAAAAACTTTTTGACTCATTAATCACTACCATGAAGTCCCAACAACTTCCACCTCCACCCCTTCCACCGCCACAACCACATCACACCACGCCACCACATCACACCACATACAAATGCATAAAATTATACACACATACGCACACACATCCAGACCACAACACCACACACAGTTCAAAGAGAGAAAGAGAAAGAGAGAGAGAGAGAGAGAGAGAGAGAGAGAGAGAGAGAGAGAGAGAGAGAGAGAGAGAGAGAGAGAGAGAGAGAGAGAGAGAGAGAGAGAGAGAGAGAGTCAAAACCATGGCTTTAATCTTATGATAGAGGCACCATCACCATCATCATCACCCTGCTTCCATAACTATAAAAAATGACCGTCACTACCTCCATTACTACTACTACTACTACTACTACTACTACTACTACTACTACTACTACTACTACTACTAAAGCCATAAAAAATTTCACGTCCTTCTGGTAACATTGTAACGCGTAGTAACAGACAGGAAGAGGGAGTGAGAGAGAAAGAGAGACAGAGAGAGAGGGGAGGGAAATATGAAGGAAGGGAGAGAAAGAAAGAGAGAGAGGGAGAGAAGGGAGGGGAGAGGAGGGAAATATGAAGGGAGAGGGAAAAGGAAGGATTATTGAGGTGCCTTGTCTCACACTACAACAAGATCAATTTTTTCCCCTCTCCGTCTTCCTTTGTCCCTTCCCTCCCTCAAATTTCCTCCCTTTGCTCTCTTCCTCCCTTTTTTCCCCTCCTAAACACGCTCTCTTTACTTACTTCTTCCTCTTC
>JAXIVD010009171.1:0-10000 GCA_036785275.1 Cancer borealis | reverse complement strand
CGTGATCCATGCATGAGTATACTATGTTAACCCCAATCCTTGCTGTCCCTCTGATATGTGAAAGGTGTTCTCTCTTTTTCATCTTTTTTTTTATGGTGAAGTAAGTGTGATTTGAGGTATTGTATTCTTGTCATGTGTTCTTCATTGTTGCTATCACTTACCTACTACTACTACTACTACTACTACTACTACTACTACTACTACTACTACTACTACTTCTACTATTACTACTACTACTACTACTACTACTAATGATATTGATACTACAGATAGCTTTTATTATTAATGCAATCATCAAAGAGCAAGCGGAATCACACACAAAAAATGAGATGATAAAAATACCCAGAAAAAATTGTGCAAAAATATCAAAAAGAGTTACAATCAGACACAGACAGACAAATATACAGACATACATAGACAGTAACGGACTCACCCCACAACACCGTCAGGGTCAGCAACAGGGTCAACGGCTGGGTCATCGTGAAGGCCAGGTCAGGTCAGGGCAGATCAGGACGAATTGCCGCTCCCAAAACTGTCCCAAGGAGAGAGAAAAAGGTATGGCTCAACAACAACGAAAAACAACAAGAAAAAAAAATGGAAAAAAGACCTACCACTGCTACTACTACTACTACTACTACTACTAATAATAATAATAATAATAATAATAAGGATAATGAGTTCAAACAGGTCAACCTTTACCAGTCATATGATCTATACCCTTTACTCCACTACACAAACGTTGACAGTCTTCGTGCGTCTCATATTACAGCGAGGTGTAAAAAATAACTGCACGACTCTGCCAGTGAAGGAGATCGTGATTCCTCATATGACAGGAACCCACATATATTTTCCTTGTATTACTTGTCTTTTCCTGAACATACAAGGCGACACCCAGCACAGAAGAAAAAAAAGCAACGGAGAACAGAATGACCCTTTTTTTTTTAAGAGGGAAGACGGTGTTTGTGTAAATATGAAAGGCCTGAAAGGAGGGGTTCCTAGTCCTCTGATATTTTACTCTTTAAACAGCGATACACAAGAACTATGATGTTTATTAAATGTAAATCCCCATGTCTTGAGGAAAACTACGTACACTATACCACTACTACTAATGAAACTACTACTACTATTACAACTACTGATGATGATACAATGATAATAATGATAATGATGATGATGATAATAGACTGATGACATCCCTTTCGTTACTGCATGACAAAATCCATCATTCGCCTGCCTACACCTGATGCATTACAGCTGCATTATTTGACGTGCTATTGACGTGTATTGGGAGGCGGGCGGGGTGGGGTGGGAGGTGAGGGGATGAGGAGTATATATAAATAAATAAATAAATAAGAACTCAGCATAAAACAGTAGATAAATGAAACAAATTAAGAAAGTCTGATCCTGCATGTATAGAATCATAATACAAATAACCTCATAATATTTTTTCTCGCCTTCCAGTCCATTTTCTCCCTCACATGCACTGTACTCTGCGTCATCACTACTACTACTACTACTACTACTTATACTACTATTCCCCTCTTCCCCGCCCCACACGTCACACAAACCTAATCTTCGCCCCCGATGACTTACTTTTCCGTCCTACATGGCGCAATTACACCATTCTTTCCCTATAATTAACATGAAATACATCACGAGAGTCTACTGAACGTAACGAGCCATACATCTAAGGGTAAAGTGAGCTGAGCAATGCGTGATACTATACATAATAACAGTTTTTAGGTTGATCTCAGGTAGTTATGAAGGATTTTAGCGGAGAATTCAGTTTGGTTGAGTTTGGAGGCGTTAAAACCTATTGATTCTGAAAGTCTGTTTAGGCGCAGCGGTGGGAACATTAACTTATAAGCCGCCTGGGACTCGTAGCTGCAGACACCATTCCTTTAGTCAATACAAACCAAGACACAGATGATTAAAAACAAAACTAAATAGTACAAATACATACTACTACTACTACTAATAATAATAATATAGTTAGTAAAGGCAAAATTTCACAATGCGGAACTGATGAAGACAAATGAGAAACGGTATTGTATGCGCCTCACTCTTTCCTTCTTCCTGCTCATGTAATCAATTATAACGAGAACGAAAAAGAATATAGCAGGTGGATAAAGAAATTAAGAAAGAAAATAACAAAGTTCCCTTCTAGTTCTTTCCTGTTTTGTGAGAATATAAGGATCCTGTGAGAGAGGTTCCCAGCCCTCCGCCCTTAATTTTTGATGGCTCTCTTTACAACAAGACTCATAATAGAAGAAGTAGTAGTAGTAGTAGTAGTAGTAGTAGTAGTAGTAGTAGTAGTAGTAGTAGTAGTAGTAGTAGTAGTAATAGTAGTAGTAGTAGTAGTAGTAGTAGTAGTAATAATAAATGGATTGAGTTTCTTTTCTATTTCAATTCTTCGTTACAAAAAAGATTCCACTGCAAGATCCATTTAAATATTGATTCGTCATTACAATAACAAAAAAATTTTAAATGCAACACGGCTTCATTACTATAAAAAACTATTTGGCGCACACACAACTCAAATGAAAAGTTCCCGTCGCATAAAAGTAATAATAATAATAATAATAATAATAATAATAATGATAATAAACTAACCAGGATCAAGACACTGTTTAATCCACGTGCTCTTTCCTTATTTCTCTCTATCTTTCTCTTTTTTTTACTACGCTGTCAAATCAAGGAGTGAAGCTGCGACACACCCACGAACACTCGACACCACACACAGACTGACGCCCAAACACCCACTCAACTCCCCCTCGTCTCTCCCAACCAATCGCAGCCCGCGTCGACCCTACTCCTGCTTTGTGATTGGTTCTCGGCGCGTGGTTCAGGTGCGGTAGGGGGGGGTAGAGAAGGGATCGAGGTGCCGGTGAAGGTAATTTTATGATAGCTGTTAACGATTACGAAGGGACAAA
This sequence comes from Cancer borealis, assembly GCA_036785275.1. Taxonomy (NCBI): domain Eukaryota; kingdom Metazoa; phylum Arthropoda; class Malacostraca; order Decapoda; family Cancridae; genus Cancer; species Cancer borealis. Next base: position 7,067 of record JAXIVD010009171.1, on the reverse strand, counting down.
GATGCTGGATAAGGTTATTATTTCCACATGATTTTTTGTTCCTCTTTGTCTTCTGTTTCAATTACTTTCATTTACTTTTTTTTTATTTCATTCGTGTAAGTATTTTTTTTTTTTTCAGTCATATCCAGACACCAATAATTTTTTCTCTCTGTTGGTAAATCCTTTCACAAATGTATGATTCTCTCCACCTCTATTGTTTCTGTTCAGTATCCTTATATATATTTACTTCAGAGGTTTATTTCTCCTTCCATATCTTCCCTCCTTCCTTCAATTTTCTCTCCTTGACTGTATTATTCATCCAAACTCTTCGTCTTTTCCTCATCTCTCTCATTACTCATCAAAGACTGCATGGAACCAACACGAACACATTTCTTGGCCCTGCATGTCAATAAATTCGCTTGCAAACACTCTACAAATGTGTATAAACAATTCCAAGCATACTAATAAGGTGTATTAAAACATTCCACATCTACCACGCCCCCCTCCACACACACACCCACACACACACACACACACCCACACACACACACACACGCTACTTCAAGCCCACCCCAGCCATCACCTGACGTCCCATTAACGTTATAAAGACAAGGTAAGACTGAAAGGCTACAGTACGTATTTTACTGTTTTCATTCTCGCTATTTCCCTTGTATCATTAGTGTTTTGAACAGTATTATTTTGTTATTAATATTCTTGTGGTTTATTGTCGCTCTTTGTACTTATTTTAGCTGTTCGTGTTGTCTATGTCTTCGGGTGAAATTATGTTAGTATTATTATTATCATTATTATTGTTATTATTATTATTATTATTATTATTATTATTATTATTATTATTATTATTATTATTATTATTATTCACCTCATTGAATTTTTTTGTCTCCTATAAATTCAAAACTATGCTAGGTAATGATTTTCCGAGATACGTGAGGGTAGCTATGCATGTTATCTAAGTTACCTTCTAATTTCATACCAAAATATCCATGTTATCCATCAGTTCATAATGCAGAGGAAACCAGGGTAAGGATTCGAACCCGGATACAAAATACACCAGGAAGGAATGTTTAGCCACTTCGCCAAGGAGGTCAGAGCAGTAAGCAGCTCGTATCACGCATTCCACACCACTTAATGAACTCCACTTGCATCCAACCATACATCATGACTCCACATCCAAGTATTATTCCACACATGATAAATTCCACATATGTTTTTTTTTTCCAGTTGCCTTTCATAAGTATTCCAAATTCATGACTAAAATGTTGAAAATATAGACTCCTCTTTTCCTCTTTCTCTTTCCTTTATTTCCTTTCGTTTTTCTTCCTCCAGTTATCTTTTTTTTCCCTCTTACTTATTATTATTATTTTATTCTTTATTATTCTCTTTCTTCTATTTGTTTGTTTGTTTGTTTTATTCCTTCGACTTCGTGGTGACATTTTTGATTTTGACTGTCATTATATTCTCTCTCTCTCTCTCTCTCTCTCTCTCTCTCTCTCTCTCTCTCTCTCTCTCTCTCTCTCTCTCTTCTCCAGGGTCTATATTTCCCCTTTTTTTCCCGACTATTACATATTTACTCTTTCTCCCCCTTTACAACACCCTAATCTCTCTTTTTTTTTCTCTCTCTCTCTCTCTCTCTCTCTCTCTCTCTCTCTCTCTCTCTCTCTCTCTCTCTCTCTCTCTCTCTCTCTCTCTCTCTCTCTCTCTCACATGGCACGCTCTTTCCCTTCCTCAGGAGTCTCTCTCTCTCTCTCTCTCTCTCTCTCTCTCTCTCTCTCTCTCTCTCTCTCTCTCTCTCTCTCTCTCTCTCTCTCTCTCTCTCACATGGCACGCTCTTTCCCTTCCTCAGGAGTCTCTCTCTCTCTCTCTCTCTCTCTCTCTCTCTCTCTCTCTCTCTCTCTCTCTCTCTCTCTCTTCCTCTGGCCTCCTGTGTGTGCGTGTGTGTGTCTGTCTGTTTGTACGCCCCTGAACGCGTGTAAGCTTGTAACACGCACACGCATACACACCATCACGCATCCCAGAACACACACACACACACACACACACACACACACACACACACACACACACACACACACACACACACACACACACACACACGCATGGAGGGGAAGGAGGGGGTGAAGGGAAGTTTGATTGGCACCCACGAACAAACTACAAAAGAAAACGTAATGATAATAAAAAGTGTGACAGAAAACGGGATTCGGAGGCACGCCAGGCAGCCATTACGAGGGGAAGCTGAGGTAAAGGAGGGCAATTATATGTCTCGCTCCATTAGAGAGAGAGAGACAGAGAGAGAGAAAGAGAGAGAGAGAGAGTGAGAGAGAGAGAGAGAGAGAGAAGAGAGAGAGAGAGAGAGAGAGAGAGAGAGAGAGACTAGGGAAGGAGGGAAAAGAAAAAACGAAGGCGGCAGGTGAAGGAGGATAAAGGAAAGGAGAGGAGGGAATGGTGAAGGATGGAGACGTGTATATAACAACACTCCTAACGGCACACTCTTTGTTATAGTATCGTATTCATAACTATTAATAACGACCTCAAGGCTGTATGGAAATGTTCTTTGTTATTAACGCGACACAAGAACAAATGAAATGCACTATACAAAACAAAGAGAGAGAGAGAGAGAGAGAGAGAGAGAGAGAGAGAGAGAGAGAGAGAGAGAGAGAGAGAGAGAGAGAGAGAGAGAGAGAGAGAGAGAGAGAGAGAGAGAGTATATATATATGGAGTCCCATTGTCGACATTTGCTGAACAATGAACAATCGAAGCGTTACTTTTTTTCTCCCTCTCTCTTTCAGACGAGTGGAAAATAAAAATGGACCATAAGTTATTATATTTTATGGCAAAGGAAAAAAGTGTCTCATAGTAGTAGGAGGAGGAGGAGGAGGAGGAGGAGGAGGAGGAGGAGGAGGAGGAGGAGTAGGAGTAGGAGGAGGAACACATAGGAACACATAGGAAGAACAAACAGCAACAGGCCTACTGGCCCTTACGAGGCTGTTTGTGATAAACTAGACTACACTATCAAATCTGGGATGAAGGATACAGGATAGTAAGGGTGAGGGATTCTCCCACCAGCCACGACTGGCAGGAGAGGAAGGCCAACCATGCAATATAAGTAAAAATAAATAAATAAATGCGTGGAATTAGATTAGTCTATCCTATTACTACTGTCACTAACACTACTACCTGGCAAGCGATGTCAGGCCCCTAGCGACGTCCTTCCGAATCGAGATTTTGTAATTACTGTACATTAGAAGGAACTTGCTCAAAGTTTACTATGTTGACGAATAATGTTTTAGTTGCGGATTGGCTTCTAAGTATTTGTCCAGTCTATTTTTGAATGTATTAATTGTTTTACTGTCGACGACATTGGCGGGCAGGGAGTTCCAAACGTTAACGATCCGATTGAAAAAGAAATGTTTGGCTTCGTTTGATGTGAATCTTTTACCAGTAATCTTAAAAGTATGACGTCTTCTTGTTATATTTGATCGATCAAAAGTAATGTAATCTTCTGCATTGATATTATCAAATCCTTTAATTATCTTGAACATTTCAATTAAATCTCCTCTCATCCTTCGTTTTTCGAGGCTGAATAAGTTTAATTCTTTAAGTCTTTCTTCATAAGGTTTATTTTTCAGCCTTGGAATCATTTTCGTTATTCTACGCTGGACTCTTTCCAGTTTGTCAATGTCCTTTCTGTAATATGGGGACCAGAACTGTACGCAATATTCAAGATGAGGTCGTACTAGTGAATTATGCAGTTTTAATATGACTTTTTCTGATTTATTTTCGAAAGTACGCCCAATAAAGCCGACCAATCTGTTAGCGGTTTTAACTACCTCTGAGCAATGCTGACTGGGTTTTAAATCGCTTGATATTGTGATTCCTAGATCTTTTTCCTTGTTCACTGCAGAAAGTAGTTTTCCATTCATTTGGTACTGAACGTGATCATTATTTCTTCCGATATGTAGTACCTTACATTTATCAACGTTAAATTTCATTTGCCATTTATTGGCCCAAGACGTTAGTCGATCAAGGTCTGATTGTAAGACTTCTCTGTCACTTGTCGAAGTTACTTTACTGGCAATTTTCGTATCGTCAGCGAATTTTGATATTTTGCATGAGATCCCATCATCTATGTCATTAACATATATCAGAAACAAAATAGGGCCAAGTACTGAACCCTGTGGTACGCCACTTTTTACGTTTAACCATTGAGAGGAGACACCGTTTAAGACTACTCTCTGTTTACGTTCAGAGAGCCAGTCCTGAAGCCAATTGTAGATGCTACCAGAGATACCGTGAATCTTTAGTTTGTTAAGCAATCGTTGATGGGGAACTTTATCAAAGGCCTTTTGAAAATCCAGATATATGATATCTACTGCTCTGCTTTCATCGTACGTGTCAAAAACATTGTAAAAGAAGTCTAATAAGTTAGTTAGACATGAACGTTTATTACGGAAACCATGTTGTGAGGGTTTAATTATATCGTTGTCTTCAAGGAATTTCACCATATTGTCACGAATGATTGTCTCCATTAATTTACATACTACTGACGTCAGACTGATTGGCCTATAATTTCCGGGTTGTGACTTGTCTCCCTTTTTGAAGATTGGGGTTACATTAGCACGTTTCCAATCTGATGGAACTTTACCAATCCTTAAGGATTTATTGAATATGATTGCAAGCGGTTTACTGATCTGATGCTTGACCTCTTTCAAGATTTTCGGGGAAATTTTATCTGGTCCAGGGGTTTTATTATTTTTCATCTTATCGATTTTTTGTTCAACGTCATTTTCTACGATGAGTAAATCATTTAAGAAGTTTTCGGTTCTTCTAGTCTCGAGTGGTTGAAACGATGAACAATCCTCTTCTGTAAATACGGATGCAAAAAAGTTGTTTAGGATTGTAGCCATTTCATTTTCGTCGTTTGTGTGATTTCCTTGTCCTTTAGTAAGTGGACCGATATTACAGGTAAGGGCTTTTTTACTCTTAACAAAACTATAAAATTCTTTAGGATTAGATTTACATGATTCCGCTATATATTCTTCAAGGTTATTCTTGCTGCGCTTTATTAGTCTCTTAGTTTCGCGACGAACTCTGTCAAACTCAACTTTGTCATCTTGGTTTTTAGTTGATATATACTTATCGTACGCGTGTTTTTTGAGAGAGAGGCTGTTTTTTATCTCATCGTTCCACCATTTTGGTTTATTCTTCCTTGCTGAACGTCTGTAACGATACGGTACACATACTCTAATAGCTTCGTTCAGCTTTGTGGTAAAGGCCTCCCATGACCTATCAATATCTGATTCTGACTCTGACAACAGTTCACTCCAGTCAGTGTCTTCTAGAATTGTCCGCATTCTGGTGAAATTTGCCCTTTGATAATTTGGTACCCTCTCCTTACTGTCATTTACTTTTATTTCCTTCATTTTCAAGTTGAACGTAATTATCCGATGGTCGCTTGAGCTGAAAACTGGGCCAACATTTACGTTGCTGACTATCTCTTCGCTTGTTGAAAGAATGAGGTCAAGGGTATTTAAGTCGCGCGTCGGTTCATGAACGTGTTGATGTAATTCGCTCTCTAATAAATTCGTGTACAGGTCGTGTCCTGCATGTGATCTTAACGGATTTCCCCATCTCGTTACTGGCAAGTTAAAATCGCCCATAATGATTGTTTCACATTGACTAATTGTTTCGGAGATTGATTCGAAAAGCAAACGGTCAATTTCAGCGGGTCTTCCTGGTGGTCTGTAAATCAATCCAAGTATTTTTCTGCTCGAGTTACTCTTTAATTCGATGAAAACTGTGTCCACTCCGTTGATGGGTTCTGTTTTAAGGGAGATCGGATGGAGCGAGCTGTGAATATATAGGATTACACCACCGCCAATTTTGTTTTCTCTTTCACAGCTAAAAATTGTATAACCGGATAACTGAAATTCTGCAATGTAATCTCTGTTCGACGTGTCTAACCATGATTCTGTGACTCCTATGATATGGTACTGATCCATTGCGGCGAGAGCTTCAAGATCAGTGAATTTATTTCTGATGCTGCGAGCATTTACATAACAAACTTTAATATTCGGATCAGTAGCGTCATTAGCATTAGGATTAGTGGTGACGATTGGGTCAGCTGTGACATTATTATTTGGCTCAGTGGTGGCATTACACGGAGAAACTATGATGTCTTTGCTGCTCTCGTCCGCTCGGCGTTTTTTGACCTATAAAGAAAAACTTTATCACTGAAAAGTCTGCCCAAGCGAGCATGCCCAACACTGTTCAGGTGCAGTCCGTCGTACTGGAAAAGAAGTGGGTTATTGTAAAAGTCATCCCACAGGTTTAGGAAGTCAACACCTTCCTGTGAACAGAGGGATTCGAGTCTGTGGTTGATGATGAGCGCCTTGCCGTAGAACCTCGGTTCAGCAACTATCTTGGGAAGAATGCCTGAAATAACAATGTTATTAGACTTAGTCCTGTACTGGCGGATCATCTTCCTGTACTTTTCAAGCAACTCCTCGGGTCTTGTGGATGACACATCGTTTGTTCCTGCGTGGATGATAAAAAGAGTGTTATTGTCTGCGTCGCTGGTGACCTCTTCGCATACATCTGTTATATCGTCAAGCCTGGCTCCTGGAATACAGTAACGCTTTCTGTTATTTGGAGCGCGTCCACTGAACTCAATCAGCTGCCCACGTAGGATGGAGTCACCCACCAACCTTGTCTCTCCTGTTTCCTCTTGTGTCGATCCGATCACCTGGAATGTGTTAAAAGTCTTTTGTGTTAGTGGTTTTCTAGGGATTCTAAGAGCACCTCTAGGGTAGGGGGAGGTGGAGGAGGAGGAGGAGGAGGAGGAGAAGGAGGAGGAGGAGGAGGAGGAGGAGGAGGAGGAGGAGGAGGAGGAGGAGGTGGAGGAGGTGGTGGAAGAGGAGGAGGCTGGGAGCCTTGTCCCTTCCTGAGACGTGCTGAGTACCTGGTATCTGTTAGAAATTTTCGTGGTTAGAGGTTCCCTAGGAATTATAGTAGAGCGCCCCCTGGAAACTCTCCAAGAATACGAGTCCTGGGAGGAGGAGGAGGAGGAGGAG
>JAXIVD010009170.1:0-7500 GCA_036785275.1 Cancer borealis | reverse complement strand
TTAGGTGGAGTCAAGGATGGAAACGGTGCGAAATATACGGAGAAACCATGATATCTATTTCGAATAAATCTGAAGAAATTAAGATGTTTGAGATCATTTCAGTGCTTATAATTTAAAATATGTATATAATATATGTTGTTTTTAATATAAAAGAAAACTAAAAACAAGCATTAAGATTGAAATATATGAGGAAAATTGTGGCAACACCAACCAAGACATTTCTCCTTAAAATCGTGTTCGTGAAAACAAACGAAGTTTGGCGACACATGTAAACGCTTTATATTACAACACTCTTCTTGCTTGTTTGTTGTGAGCTAGATACGGTGAGGAAAGGATTTTACACACACACACACACACACACACACACACACACACACACACACACACACACACACACACACACACACACACACACACACACACACACACACACCCACCCACCCACCCACCCACCCACCCACCCACCCACCCACCCACCCACCCACCCACGCACGCACGCACGCACGCACGCACGCACGCACGCATGCACGCACGCACGCACGCACGCACGCACGCACGCACGCACGCACGCACGCAGACACACACACACACACACACACACACACACACACACACACACACACACACACACACACACACACACACACACACACACACACACACACACACACACAAGAGAAACAGCTTCAAACTAAAAAAAATAAATTCCCGAGAAGGAAAGACGTTTCAACAACACACAAGTCACGGGAAAGATCACAAATAGCGGGCAAGAAGCTGCGGCACAAAGGTTCTCAGATCCTCTAATTGCCATCGACTCTACCAAATGGCAAGTCGGTCCGCAAACCTGTACTCGGAACACGTTTGTCTTGCCTCCTTGTCCTCTGTCACTCAAGGACGGATCGAGACAACTTGAGGAATGAGCATTGCCACTCCCACTCCTTTCACTTTCCAAGGAAGAGTCAATAGGAAAAGTTATTTTCGTAATTGAGGTCGAGAATTACATTTTTAACCACGTTTTCACCTCCATGCCACTTCTTTTCTATTCTTCATCTTCAAACATCCATTCTCCACTCTACTGATGACCTTATTCCACTGCAATTGCCTCGTTATACTCATACTAAGCCTTTATTCTATGTTCAGTAAGAATCAGAGAATAGGCAGCTGACCGTACAAGATAATGGTTGTGAGGAACTGGTAGGTGGCACCATCCCACGCCTTCACAACTTCTCGAGTGGTAGCCTTCGTTCATAAACATTTCAGGGAAGGACAGAATTCCTGAAGTCGACGGAACTCATCAAGGGCTACAGACAAAGGATGGAGCTTATAGGCAGAACTAGAGAGTGGACCTGTTTAGATCGACCGGCTCTGGTCTCCACAGCACACACTTGAGTAGTGGAGAAATCAACTGGTGGTAGATGCTGACATCCAGAAGGAAGGTTGTCCTTGTCTTGAGAGGAGAGGGAGGTTCCGCGCGAAGGCGAGTCATCAAGAGGCGACAGTGGATCTTGCAGGGAAGAAACGTGGGTGGAGAGAATGGTTGTCATTACTGAGTAGAGAATCAGGGCGATCAGGAGTTTTGTACCCCGAGAATATTGCCAACTAGAGCACTAACAACTTTAATTGGGGCCCTTACAGCATCTGTCCACCCAGTGTAAAATGGGCACCGTAAGTAACACTTAATGATAGGAAAGTCGTCGATGCTTCCCAAATAGTCACCAACTTGTACTTTGGGGCAGAGTGATGGGTCAATGTCTGGCAAGGCTTCCTCGGAAACTACAATACCAGAGCAACCAGTATCCCTAATAATAGAGGAAGACCATGACCCATTAATAGTCCCCGTAACTGAGAAGTTAGGCACCTTATGATCCTCTAAACAAAATCCAACCAACCTTATATGGGGGCGTGGTAGTAGTTCTGTCCTTGAATGCTCGAGGATTCTTAGGACAGCGTGGTCGTATGTGTCGCGCTTCCCCACAATTGTGACAAGTCACGGTTGAGGGAGTCTGACTCCCAGAAGAAGATAGAAACTGGGGTGGAGTAGCAGGTCGTGGGGAGATTTTTTCTACAGTTATTGTAGGAGAAGACCTTAGGATAAGCGTTGTGGGCGGATGCCGAGTCATTCGCTAGTTGTATGGCTTCCTTCAGCTTGGTGGGCCTCCTTTTCTTGATATATAGGTGTAGTTCTGGTGATAAGGAAGACAGAAATTGATCAAAGGTGATAAATTCCCTTAAATCAGCATAAGCATCAGCCACAGAGGAAGACTCAACCCGAGAATCAAACATCCTCGATAACTGGGTAACAAACTGATGGTAGTTCTGTCCTACTCTAATCTTGTTTGACCTGAAACCCACCCGGTAACCATCTAGAGTTTTACTGAAGCCTGTTAACAAGGCTTGCTCCAATAAATCGTAAGCCTCAGTTTTGGATGATGGAAGGAACGTGTAGAGTCCGGCAGCTTACCCAGTAAAGACAACCCAGACGAATAAATAAAACGGCGAAGATATCTCTGGATAGAACCAGCATCTGGGCCGAACCTAGTTAAGTAGTGGCGGGGCAGCCGATCAACAAGCAGTTAGAGAGGTGAACAAATCATCGCCCACCAAGGAAGGAACGAGGCAGGGGTAGCTCCACACGCCACACAGCTTGATTCAGTGGGATGCCTTCAGTAAAAGTTCTTGAAAATGAATGTTCGGTTCAATTTTTCATTAGTAAGTTGGACAATCTCTTTCGAAGGTGATGGTTTAATTCTTGCATTGATTCTCATCTTATTCATTGATTCCTGTGTGTCTTGTAAAAGGCAGTGAATGGCACACACACACACGCACACACACACACACACACACACACACACACACACACACACACACACACACACACACACACACACACACACACACACACACACACACACACACACACACACACACACACACACACACACACACACACACACACACACACACACACACACCCACACCCACCCACACCCACACCCACCCACACCCACCCACACCCACACACACACACACACACCCACACACACACACACACCCACACACACACACACACCCACACACCCACACCCACACCCACACCGACCCACACCTACACCCACACCCACACCCACACCCACACACACACACACACACACACACACACATACACACACACACACAAAATGACTGAGTGTGATAATCGCCCGCGTGGGAGTCGCTTTATTAGGTTGTTGCAGTGAAATAATTAGCAAGCATTGAGTGTAATTAGTTTATCATTGGCGTTAATCCTTATCACCCGCGTTACCTGAGGTCATAATCATTCCGATTTCTTCATTGTTCTGTCCGGATTTGCTGATCATTTTTTGTTTTGTTTGTTTTACTTTTGCTGATGATGATAATGATGGTGTTGTTTCTACTACTACTACTACTACTACTACTACTACTACTACTACTACTACTACTACTACTACTACTACTACTACTACTACTACTACTACTACTACTACTACTTGTACTACTACTACTACTACTACTAATACTACTACTACTACTACTACTACTACTACTACTACTACCACCACTACTACTACTACTACTACTACTACTACTACTACTACTACTACTACTACTACTACTACTTGTACTATTACTACCGGTGGTGGTGGTTGGGGTGATAGCGGTGGTGCTGCTGGTGTTGAGTTTCTGTTACTCATATTACAGCTGTTTCCCATTGCCATTACTACTGTCGCTGTTGTTCTGTGAATTGCGATTACCCTGATTAACGAGAAACTGTTTTCCCTGATGACGGGGATGATTAGGAGGAGGAGGAGGAGGAGGAGGAGGAGGAGGAGGAGGAGGAGGAGGAGGAGGAGGAGGAGGAGGAGGAGGAGGAGGAGGAGGAGGAGGAGGAGGAGGAGGAGGAAGAGGAAGAGGAGGTGGTGGTGGTGGTAACACAAATAAAGGAGAAGGATGAGAAAGGAATTAATGAAGGTTTACGTATAAGATAACACGTATTTCACAAAAACTTAAGACTTGTACATATGTGATTATTACCCGAACACTCTTGCATCTCTAAACACATACAGATGCACGCGCGTACCTCTCTTTCAACGCGGAGATATGCATCAAAATCATCTTAATAGAGGATTCGAATCTCCATAGTTAATATTATGTAGTACGTCTATTCAGGGAAGCGCTTTGGGGAGGGAGAGAGAGATGTCGCTATTCATACACTTGTCACCAGCAGGAAAGGTAGAGATTCCTCCTGAATGTAAGCCCCTCGTGTTGCTGCTGCAGTGATACCTTGTTTGCTTTCCACGCCAAGTTAATGTAAATGCCCCTCCCCGCCTTAAGAAGCATGGCTGCCTCCCCTGGACAGCCTGAACATACACTAGCAGAGAGAAGACAACCCAACCTTGCCTTGCCTCCTCGTCTCGTTGGGTGAAATATGATTAGAAAAATGTGTTATCAGATCGTGTGTTTTGTGATAAGGAACGGAGACTTGTTGAATCTGTGGCGATGATATGAAGAAAAGATATGGAAGGAAAGATAAAGGATAATCAAATAGATAGATTGAAGTGTATGGCTTTGATATTTGATAGATAGAAAGATATATTGATATTTAAATAGATAAGTCGGTAGAAATTATATTGATGGTCTTGTGTAGATAAGTATATAGATGGATGTAAAGGTAGAAGGATATGTTTAAGTGTAATGTGATTTAGGAAAACATCATGACTGTATTTAGCATGGTCACAACGTCTTCATCAGTGTCTTCATCCAGTAGAATATAATGACTTACGCATCAAAAGAAAAATTATGTAATCTTGTTTTCTAAATCAGCCTTAATTAACCACCCACTCACGTTGCAACCTGGCCGCTTCACCTTGTTTTGTCACACTTTTTACCTTTACCGAGAATCGAGGATGAAAACAGGGAGGAATAAGAGCAGAGCCACACATACGCCCTTCTTACCTATGACCACCACCACCACCACCACCACCACCACCACCACCACCACCACCACCACCACCACCACCACCACCACCACCACCACCACCACCACCACCACCACCACCATAACAACTACCATCACCGCCATTTTAAGATTCTACAAATATCATTAACCTTCTCTCCTCAGTAATGTGTGTCATGCCCCCACTCACCAACAAACTTATCTTTCTCCTCTCGTTCTTAACGTTACACTTTAAAGGCAAATTAATTGAAAATGAATGAGGAGGAAACTTGATTACCAGGTTCAAAAGGGGGATTTCAGAAATAACGTTAAAAAAAAAAAACAAGTAAACAAACTACACTAGATTTATTTACAAGTTAATATTTACATACACAACAGAAAATTTAATTCAAAAGGATGATCTGTCTACCAGAAGGGTAATTAATTACATTGAAAGTAGTTAATTAAAAGAGAAACAAATACAAAATTACACAAGATCACGAGTATTCTACGATAAACCACTTCACCTCACACCAACACCAAACAAATAAACACCAAACAAATACCCTAACCCCTAAGTTAATTGAGGCACAGGTCGGGAAATAAAAACACAAACACAAACACAAACACAAACACAAACACAAACACAAAAACCAAACACAAAAACAAACACACAGAAATAAATAAATATTATAATTGGAGAGAGAGAGAGGCGAGCCAGAGTAAAAACACCCAAACACCCAAACCTAGAAAAAAAGGAATGGATAAAAAAACCCAAACTTATTTCACTCCCTTACGTTACTAAAATAACCCCCACTCAAACAGGGGAAGAAAAATAGATGATGGATAAAAAAAAATGCGCGAAGCAAACTCAAACAAATACCCACATCAAAAACCCAGTAACGTAAGAAGTAAAAAGTAAAAACACACAACACTGGCTTCACTCTCAATCTCCAATTAAAACACACAGTACTCACTCCATATCCCCGATACCACTCCAACGTGACCTCTCCTTCCTGCGCGGTGACCTGGACTAGACTCCCTCGAGGCGCGCGGTGACCTCCCTATATAGTCTCTACCCACGCTACACAAAGCTGACCCCGGGACATCTATGCAACGCGGTGTCAAAAAAACTTAAATACAAAGGAAACTACCCTTTAACTTATCTAACTTAACATTATATTTACATCAAAACATAGCAGATAGAGGTACGAATATATAACCGAAATTACAACCCGCTCGCTCTTTTGACGACAATCTTAGAGCTAAAAAGTGTAAAACGGGTTACAGCGTTACGTAACCTATCTTAAAAATACAATAAAAATATAATGACCTTAAATTAAAATAGTAGTTCCCAATATAAAACATAATAGAAGAAATATACAGTTTTCTTCATCTCTCCAATGTGTCACAAAAGATGCATGAGATAACCACTGCATTCACCACTTCACATCTCCTTCAAATATATACAAAACAATTTAACAGCATATTTACAACACCAAGCTTAACATAACAAAAATAACAAAAAATATGTGACCTTCTTAGGGCAACATGAAAACGGTTGGAATGCCTCCTCGGGAGCCTCGCTTGACCTAGGCTGGGTAGGAAAATTCCACTCCTCCAGACAAAATGGTGGTAATTACAAAATGAACAAAAGTTTCTCCGTCACGGATTAAGCTACGTCCGTGACATGTGGTAAACGACTTACTTAACACATAATGCATCTTGTAGCTTACCGATTTGTAACACCGCGTCAAGAAACTACAATGAATCGCTGCGTATCATGTCCTTGAACGAATTGTATTAAAGGAAAGTTACACACTGAAACGCCTCATAACTTTTGTCCGCGTTGACTGCTTAATGAGATGGCTGGACGGACGGACGGATGGACGGAAGGGTGGACGGATAGGTACGGACGACAAACTAACTACACACACTCCTGCTCACTTTTTTCCCGCACGACAATCACGTCCTACAGGAATGAGAAAGCGATTGTCCTCTCTGTTCGGGCGCTAATACATTTGTACCAACCGAGAGAGAGAGAGAGAGAGAGAGAGCGAGAGAAAAAAAATAATTCAGACCCTAAAAGTCAGCTTAAACTTTGAACATTTGATACTAAACTCCTGAGGATCTTCGCCATTAAAGTTAGCAAGGGTTCTGGGTGTCCCGCGGGCTGGTCTGCAGCCCACCATCCCATAAAAAGAAATAGTCTAATAACCATTGGCTGCATGACGCCCATTATGTGAAACTTCGGGAGTCACTGGAAGCCGTCCATTGCCTAGCTCGCCCTCCAGGCCCGAACGCTTTACTGGAACAAGAATGGAAGGCTACGTGTGTACTTGTGTGTGCGTGTGTGTGTGTGTGTGTGTGTGTGTGTGTGTGTGTGTGTGTGTGTGTGTGTGTGTGTGTGTGTGTGTGTGTGTGCGTGTACGTGTGCGTGTGCGTGTGTGTGTGTCCGCCGAAGCAGGAACAAATCATGACATCTTTTTTGGCACTCCACTTAGAATCTTTGCCAAAAAAAAACTCCACATCCACTTTTATTTCCTCAG
>JAXIVD010009169.1:7500-15949 GCA_036785275.1 Cancer borealis | reverse complement strand
ATAGAGATGCATTGGGGAGGACAGGTTGAAGAAGGTCGTAAGGTTGTAAATCTCCCTAAGGCCCACGAGTTTATGGCCTTTATCCACCGGCACCGCGTAGGTCCTGCTTAGCCTCGCCTCGGCCTGTAATGGAGTTGCTTCATATTTAATGGAATCTCGACTCTGAGTCTAATTATACGGCGAAAACTCGATCAGAGTCAGTTAGAGGCACTGCACGACTCGCTGCTACTCAGGTAAACAGGAGGAGCTCAGTTAACTGCTGGATTCCCTTCGTCCCTTCCTCCTCCTCTTCCTCCTCTTCTTCTTCCTCCTCCTCCTCCTCCTCCTCCTCCTCCTCCTCCTCCTCCTCTTCTTCTTCTCTTCTTCTCTTCCTCCTCTTCGATGCCCCACAGCCGCCACCAAGTAGTCAACCTTATAAAGCTAAGTGGTTCTGTTCGCAACTTTCTTCTTGCTCCAAAATCTCACAAAAATCCAGGCGTCCCTCATCTAAGTACCATTATCCCGGGGAACTTTCATCTCGTGGACAAACTTCTTCATTTAGCTATAACAAGCTTTCAATATACTTTCTTTGCATTAATTTCGCTCTTGCAAAAATCGGAGAGCCTTTCGCTTAGCCTCCTGCCAAAATTATAAAAAAATAAGGTCTTACCCTGTCTAGGACGCGTGTAAAAATAAGCTTCAATTTTTGCTCATCAGTTGATATTCAGAAGCGAGTATCTCTAATGGCTTTGCTAACTAGTGCAAATATTTTTATCCGTCCGGCTCTAATGCAGTTTTGATATTTTATACAATCACCATTATGAAGGGCAAGGTAGGGAGGGAGGGAGGGAAGGACGGAGAGATAGAGGAGGGAAGAGAAGGAGAGGAGAGAATGAAAGAGAGGGACTGCACCTGATTCCCTCCCCCACCTCCCACTCCCTTTCTCTCCCATTTCTTTCACACTCATTTACCTGCGACCTTCTTTTACCCCTCACAATGCCTCCCACCTTACCCTTCCTCTTCCTTTCTTTTCTGTCTTCCACTTCCTCCCTTCCTCCCTTCCTCCCTTCCTCCTCCTCGCAATGCTTCTCACACACTCTCTCTCTCCCTCCACACAGTTCCCTACATTTATTTACTCATTCACATTCTATTTCTCTATTTGGACCTTTCTCCCTCCTTCCTTCCCTTCCTCTTTTCCCTCCTCTTTCCTTCCTTGTTTGCTTGCCTTCCTACCCCCTCGGGAGATGAACTTTTGTCTTGATCTAAAATAATTTCCCTGCACTTGTCAAAACTCCGAAGCTGACAGTTCCGTCGCTGACAGGAAGGAGGTGACGCTACGCTACACTTAACCATTTTTTTGCAAGATGGTGACGCACGTATGATAGGAAAAAAGATAGATAAAAGGAAAAACTTGAGAACGATTAATGACACGGTGAATAGCGAAATATAACTATAAAAAGATAAGTAAAATGGAACTGGTAGTGATAACACACAAACATATATATATAACACGAGTGGATAGGGAGTTTAAAAGATTAGAAAGGATTGATAACGTTGAAATAAAGAGAATTATGACTTTATGTGTAAATTCATATATAAAAAAAGGCTTATATACCGTCTAATCAGTCTCATACACAAGCGAAACATGGCTGTAGAGGATTATGATCAGTGGTCGTTCTTTCTTAAGCAATAACAACGGACGAATTGGAAACAGTACCCACCACAAGGACTACTACTATTGTTATTACTTCTACTACTACCATACTACTACTACTACTACTACTACTACTACTACTACTACTACTACTACTACTACTTCTACTTCTACTTCTACTTCTACTACTACTACTACTACTACTACTACTACTACTACTACTACTACTACTACTACTACTACTACTACTACGACAGCCCTTCCTTCGTTCCTTATTACCGTCACTGCCCCAACACACGTCTCCTCAACACACACACGCCGCATCAGACATCACCACAACACCAACACAAACTTGGCCCAGCCTCAGCAAGCACAGGTAAAACACCATTACCGCCACACTCAAACAGCCCCGTGTCTGTAATTATTAATGGGGGACTTTTGCCTTCCCGCTGCCTCGTAATTGGGTTGGTGCTCCTCAAAATACATAAAAGACTTTGAGGCTTTTAACTCCATCTTTTTTCATAATATGTTTACGTTTCAAAAGCGACAGTTTAAACTTTTTCGACAGAAGTTTGAAACACCGACTCAGTAATTCATCCAAAGAATGCCATAATTACTTTGTCGGTGGAAATAGCGCAGGGCGGCGGCGGCGGCAGCGGCAGCGTCTTCTAATGTTTTGGTTCGTGTTTTCCGCCAAGCCTCAGCTTGCCTCAAATTTGCATTCTTGTTTTAAAATATTTAGTTTGCCTTGTGGCGGACTAGTGCACGAAAGATATTCGGGCGAAAATGTTAGTTTTTAATGCATTTTATATTTAGCAAAGTGAATGCCATCTTTTCTGAAAAGTACAAGAGTCCAATGAAATTTCAACGAAGCGGCCAGAACTTGTAGGACAAAACTTGCGTATGAGATATTCATTTTCTTCTCGGTTTTAATCAAATTTTGATTAGCCAGCGTCTCGCACTTTCCAAACTAATTTCAATTTGATGCGTGTTGTAAATGATATTAGCGGCGGTGAGGAGAGGATTGCATCTCGCGGCGTCGCCCCACACGGAGGAATTGATTACGTGGACCCGGGCTGCCCTTGAGCGCCTCACGCCGGGGCGGGACGGGGCGGGGCGGCAGGAGTGGGTGAGGGGCGCAGGACTCCCATATGCATCTTCCTTATTTCTTATTCTATTTTTCCATCGACCATTCCTTTCCCATCCCAGTCGTCCCCTCACTAGGTCCTCTCTTCCTTCCTCTTCCTGGCAGTGTGTGGCGCAGGACTCCCTCGCCGCCCTCATTCCTCCCTGCCAGTGTCCTCTGCCTCCCTTCCTTCACCCTCCCCCCAATACTTGACACAACACACTGATAGCCTTAAGTGGTGACCTTCAACCACTTATCAATTATTTTTCTCATCTGCTCGTTCATTATCCTGTTTTTTCTTCAATATTTAGACATAAACGAAAGCTTAGTACCTTTATCATATATTTCCTACAAAAAGTTGGTCTTGTTTTCTGCCAATAGTGATAATGAAGAACTTTTTTTTAGGGTTAGAGAGAATTTGAAGCCTAATTTCATTTTCCACAATAGCCTCTTCACACCACCACCACCACCACCTCTTCTGCTTCTCCATCCCTCCCTCCTTCCCTCTCTTCTTCCTTCCCTCCCTTTCCTTCCTCAGACAAGGAAAAGGTTACCCACTTTAGGGAAAATTGTGGGTATGTCGCCTCGTGCCCTAACATTAGTGACTATTACACTTGTAATCCAATTAAAACCTGGGTAATTAGGCGAGGCAGGTTGACCGTGGCCGAGGTGATGCCCCCTGACGCCCGCCAAGCCTCGGCCCCGCCCCCCTCCCTCCCTCCCTCCACTTCACCTCCTTCATGACATTCAATTAATCTTTATTTTCCCAACCACGTGCTTCTTGCTGCTTTCACTTCACCTGTACTTCCTTTTATCAAGTATTTTCATCTAAATCCATTCACGTTCTTCCATTTTTGTTTATCTTGTTTTTTTCTCCTTGGTCTATTTATTTTTTCAGCTGCGTATTTGACTTTCTAGTTTGTCAGTACATATGTTTTCTTTATCAATTGTTTTCTTCTCTAACTCTGATATTCGTGGTATCTTGATTATTTTCTTATCGAGGTTTATAAAGAAATAATTTGATATTTGGATATTTTTCTTACCCAACCAAGTAATTCTTCCATCTTTCACCTCCTCGGTCTTACTATTTTTTTTGTCTTTTTACCAAGTTACAGTTTCCATCTAACTCTATCATTCCTGTGTTTTCCCTTTACTTTAGGTCCTTCCTGGTATGCATTTCATTTTTCATTTCATTTTTCATTCCTGTGGCGACGACTTTCTTTCATATACACATTTTTCATAGTAATCCCTCTTCGTCTAACTCTCCCATTCCTGTTTTTCCTCCTCAGTTTAGTTTGTTTGCGGTTCTCATTCGGTCTTTACCTTCCCAACACGTGTTCCTTGCTTCCCTAACTTTATACTGTACACAGGGACGCCCTTCTCTTTTTTATCTCGTTTCGTCCACCTTTTCCTTAATTCAGCTTTTCCCTTTAAGTTTTTTTTACCACTTCAGTCAAATTCTTTGTTTTTGTTGCGTCACTCTTATGTACTCACACTGTTTACCAGGATGAAGCAGGGTGAGGATGAGTAAGGGTGAGTGATGTAAAGGTCGAGGTAGGGTGACGCAGGGTGAGGATAGGTGAGGGTGAGTGGCAGGAAGATCGAAACAGGGTGAGAAAGTGTGAGAAAGGTGAGTGTGAGTGGTGTGAAGCTCGAGGCAGGGTGAGGAGGGAGGGTGACACGTGGTGGATGATGGATGAGGAAGGTCAGGTGTAAAGGCAGCTTCTCTATCGCCTCATCAGCTCTTCCTCATAATTTTTCTTCCGGTGCTGGTCTTTCTTCCTCCTTCTTCGTTTTCTTTACATTTTTTTGAGGGAGTCTTCTAGTAATCATGTATTGTCATTAACATAAATTGAAGTATCTTAAAGAAAAAATAATAGAAGTAAGCTGATTAAGAATAAGTGTTTACAAAATAAGAATGAAATAATTTTTTGTTATTCATAAATTTCCCGATGCAATATTTTCTTTAATTGTGTATTTTTTCTCACCTTTTTCTATTTTCTATTTTTTCTATAATGTTTTCTGTCTTTCATCTATATATTTTTTTCTCTCTCTTGTGCTCATTTTTAGGTTAATTTAAGGGAACGTGTTGTGATGTGAGTCAAATCATTATCTTAGTCGTGCATTATGTGTAGCTGACCAACGTGAGGGTTTAGTCGCCGCCCACCGCCCATTCTTTGTCCTAAGCCCCGCCCACTACTACGCCCACCCATAGCCTCTTTCTCACTACACCCACACCTAACCTGCTGCCTAGCTTTCTCTTTTTTTTCTCTCTCTCACTCTCTCTCACCATACTTTTCTCAACCACGACCATTTCCGTGTCACTATCATACCCACCATCCCTCGCTCCAAGTACTATCTATCTTGCCTTTACACACACACACACACACACACACACACACACACACACACACACACACACACACACACACACACACACACACACACACACACACACATACACATACACACACACACACACACACACACACACACACACACACACACACACACACACACACACACACACACACACACACACACATACACACACATACACACACACACACACAACTTTTTTCACATTCCTGGGCACAGTAACACACACATTTGGTTTTGGAGGTCACCGTTATGCCCCAGGAGGAGGCAGGCCGCCGCCCGTCTGCCGCCCGCCCCTCTCGAGGCCCCGCCGCCAGATGAGGGTGTTTGGCGGCATCTGGGACCGCAAATGATGAACCGAGTGTCGAAATGGACGGGTGAGAGAAGCCAGATCACCAGTTTAAGGACAAGATGACTGGGTAACTCGGACGGATGACCACTTTTAGGGGCGAGATGATCGGCTAATGGCAGCGAGTGACCGCCCTCACTTACTCCCGAATGTCTGCATCCGGTACCCGACGCGCCCCTCGTCCCCGCCTGGAAGTGTAAACCTGTCATGTAGCTTCTGAGGACGGATGAGGTCCTAGCGGCACCTTGGGCGAGGCTGCCGTCGGCCTCGCTGATGTGACCGTGTGTCCTGACGGCCACCGCACCGCCGCCTCGGGTGACGCAGCTCCTCACTCGCCTTGGGAGAGACGAGTACAAATGAGAGACAAGTGAGAAGTGGTTGTGGTGAGTGGGCGTGGCGGCACGACGCTCATCGTGAACGTCCTGCCACACCGCGACCACCGGCAGCCTTAAAGGATTCGTCACCACGCTGAGGCCATCACGTGGAGCACTGCGGGAGCTGCTCAAGTCAGACACTTTTTCTGAAACTTTGAAGATGCAAATTTATAGCTCAAGTCAATTTTCGTGTGTTAGTTTTATTAATTCATTGTTTTCAGTATCTGGGAACGTGTAGCACAAGCCACACACCTGCACTCCGCTGGCGGCAGCTTCACTAACCATGAGACGCCTTGAATAAGACCCAGCGGGGCGAGGCGCCTCCCTTCAAGCTTACATATCGCTCGTCAGTAAGACATCACCGTGGGCGGCTGTGGCGGCCCCTGGTGGGCGTCCCGGAGCGGCGCTGCGGGGGATTGGGCATTGTAGTCATCTCGCCAAGTGGTAACAGCCCACCCGGGGACGCGACGCCATAGTGGTCCTGCTGCCCCCCCGCCGCCCAGCACGAAGGCGGCCACACAACACCTCCACTCACAGCTGTACTCAGCGGGGCACCGCCTTGCCTGCCCCTCAACTGCCTGCATTACTACCTGACTTGTACTCACGCAGGAGGAGGCACCTTAGCACCTGTCAGGGAAACAAAAGTGATCCCAAATACCATAGCAATTACGGTGATACTAGAGACGCTCCCCCGCTGCAGGCATAGAGGGGCATCTAAGGGGCTGGGATACCTGGTTACCATAAAAGATAAATTAAGTAGACTCGACCAGAGAATGAAAAATCGTAAGCAAGTCCCCTTCAACAAGTAGAATATTCTTTTGATCTCCAGTGAGTAAACAAACTAAATTACCTGGAAACCAAGCTGGAAGAAAAATAACCTGTCCCACTGTGAGGCTGCGTATAATAATTTCTTAAAGCAGTGTTCGGACGGACTGCTTATAGGGCGAGGCGCCTCACCCTCGACCACCGGCAGACGTCCTGGAAATGAAACGTCAGTCAATCACAATTTACTAAGGTGGTGAGGCGGCACCCCAATGTTGGAGTGTGGCAGGAGGAGGAGGAGGAGAAGGAGGAGGAGGAGGAGGAGGAGGAGGAGGAGGAGGAGGAGGAGGAGGAGGAGAAGGAGGGGGGAGGAGGAGCAGGAGGAGGAGGAGGAGGAGGAGGAGGAGGAGGAGGAGGAGGAGGAGGAGGAGGAGGAGGAGGAGGAGGAGGAGGAGGAGGAGGAGGAGGAGGAAGCAGGGGAGTGGTGGAGGCAAGAAGAGAAAATAGAGGAAAAGTAAAAAGCGGGAAAAAAAATACATATGGCAAAGAAAACGACTAACGTCAAATTTTAAAAGATAGAGTGAATCTTACGTGAAAAACAAGACAGAAATTAAGAAAAACAAGGAAATTCGAATATACGAGCCACGGAGGTACTGAGGTGGGGACCCGACGGAGTGTAACGCAGAAATAACATGGAAGGAAGGAAGGAGATGAAGGGAAGCAAGGCAGGGTGGGAAAAAAAGGTCCGGAAGGGAGGAACAAGCAGAGGAAGAAGGAAAGAGGGAGATATAAAGAGCAAAGTAATTATACAGAACGTAGATAGTTTGATGGGGAAGTAAAGCGGAAGGGAGGAGAATAAAGAAGAGAGAGAGAGAGAGAGAGAGAGAGAGAGAGAAGAGAGAGAGAGAGAGAGAGAGAGAGAGAGAGAGAGAGAGAGAGAGAGAGAGAGAGAGAGAGAGAGAGAGAGAGAGAGAGAGAGAATGAGGATGAGGAACTACGGCCTTGTATTGGAAAAATTGACTCCTCAGTTTTTTCTTCGTTCAATAATTAATATGTGTTTCTTTCTTGAGTGTTTATCAATAATTACGTTGTGTGTGTCTTAGCTCTGCTCTGAGACTTGGAAGTTTTACACCGAGCTGCGGGAACTTAATTGGTATGTATTTTGTGCTAGTTGATAATTATTATATACTTCCTGGTTATGTTATTGTTATTGTTCTTGACGTTGTATGTAAGAATTTTATTTATAACTAACATTTTTATCTCAAGTCAGAATTCCCGGTCATAGGTAGATCGTTTTCCTCGTATTTTCAGGACAAACTAAATCAAAAATCATTATAAAACATCGAAGGCATTCATATTTAATCCCAATCAATATCTAACGACAGAAAAAAAAGTTTGGGACGAGAAAAAAAATAATTAGCATGAGACGCAGAACACGAGAAGCAAGTCATCACGAACGCCATATTAAAAGTGTGGAAGGCTGAGCGTCGCCATCTTTGTACTCTAGTTGGAGGGGCGGTGACGTGTGTTTCCTGCTTGGATGACGTAAATAATTGGTGTTGATGATGGATTCGCTTTCAACTAGCTCCAGTAACGCAATGGATGACGACGATAAGAGCCACCCGATCGCACCTCTGAGGTTTACGAGGCGATAGAAAAGTGAAAAGTTGTTTGCTATAGTGAGTGTGTCGCGGGGAATATCAAGGCTTTTATTTCACGGAAGGTTCAGGGAGGATACGAGGCTTGCAGGCTGAGAATAAGCGCTTGTATCAGTAACTTGGATAAAATTTGAATATATTATTTTATTTCTCCCACCGTTCTCCTCT
>JAXIVD010009168.1:0-12500 GCA_036785275.1 Cancer borealis | reverse complement strand
AAGAAAAAAAGTGGACATTGGTAGGACACATCAACAAATAATAGACAGAAAACTAGAGTAACAGAATGGCAACCTAGGGATAGGTGGTCTGGCATTACCTTAGTTTATTCCACACATGTTACCTTTCGACTCATTTCTGCCGTTGTGTTGGACCTGTTGTGTTTATGTTTAATGGTGTGTGAAGATCTGTTCGTTTGCGTCCACTACTGTGCCCCTTTTATCTAAGACTGTCCCGGCTTGACGCTGCTGATAGTAGGAACATAACTACTTAAGCACTTAAGAAATATTACCTTATCACGGGGAGGCGGTGGTATAGTGGTCTAGCGCTCTGATATGCGAGCCTAGGCTCCCGGGTTCAAATCCCCGTTATACGCTGACCACTTTCCATTCTTTGATATCACCGCCGAGTGGCCAAAGACTACCCAAATTGCTGCCATACTGTCCTCAGACGGGACTAACAACGTTTATATGCGTCTGAGGCTGTAGCAGTGATTAGCCTCGCACGTTCTCAACATGTTCACGAGAGAACCTAAACATTTGAGGCGTCACTATAAAAATCTGTAAACCTGTGCCAAATAACAGGCGAGGCAAGTCCATCTGTGCTTCAATAAGCCTACTGGCGCCAACGGTTAATGATATAAAAAAAAAACCATCATGTCATGGATACATGAAATCAAACAAATTTTCGTATCAGTTAAACTTTTCTTTTTATATATGATACATACTTTATCAATACATCATAGTGTAATAATCTTTAAGAGTACATAAAAGTTCAAAGAAGAATGCTTGACTATGGCATTATGATATATGTAAAGATCTCCAACAATGACAAAATTCATAGTGTTCCACTGTGCTATATATGTAAGAATGTTATAACCCTTGCATAGAAAAGATGCAAGTAGTATAGGCACATGACACCTTAAACTGACAGGAGGCGAGGATTCCGCCAAGCATTCCCGCCATTTTATAGTTGCATTTCCCGAGTTCAGTGGCTCTTACGTAGCGAGGGATGGAGGCCTAGAGAGAGAGATTGACCATAGGATCCAGACAGCATGGAATAGCTGGAAGAGAACATCAGGGGTACTATGTGACAAGAAAATCAGTGCTAGAGTAAAAGGTAAAGTGTACAAGATAGTCGTGAGGCCAGTGTTGGTGTACGGAGCAGAAACATGGCCGTTGAAAAAGGTACGAGAAAAGAAGCTGGATGTCGCAGAGATGAGGATGTTGAGGCGGATGTGTGGGGTGACGAGGACGGACAGGATACGAAATGAACGGATCAGAGGTACAGTGAAGGTGGTGGAGGCATCGGCGAAAGCGCAGGAGAGGAGATTGCAGTGGTTCGGGCATGTGAAGAGGAGAGAGGAAGACTACGTGGGAGTGAGAGTGATGGAGATGGAGTTGCAGGGCAGACATGGACGAGGGAGACCCAAGCTACGGTGGAAGAACCGACTACAGGAGGATCTCAGAGAGAGAGAGCTGGGGGAGGAGCAAGTGAGGGACCGGAACCAGTGGAGAAGACTAGTGAAGAGATGCGACCCCATATGAAAAATGGGAAACGCCAACAGATAAAGAAGAAGAAGAGTGGGGGATATGTTGCTCCGGTCTTTCGCTATCACGGAGAGCCACGCCAAGGAAGCATCCTTCATATCTAGTCGTCCTCGGGTCTGGGGTTATATCCATGCGAAGGAGGCTGGAGGCGGCCGGCACTAGGTACCAGGTTCTCCCAGTACTCCCGGCCAGCTCTGTAAACCACTTTTGCATTACTCAAAGTAGTGCAAAGCAGACTGAAAGCTATCAAGTGTTCAAACAAAATTCATTGAACAAAAGAAAACGAGAAGAAAATCATAGCCTTTCATTTAAAGATCAACTATAGCGGTTCCTCTCCCGTTTGGGGGAATGTGATAGAACCTTTTGATTACTATTGACATTGGGAGGAGTTGTTGTTTCTCAAAGATTAGATTTCTTCTCCAGTTTTTCTAATCCTACTTAGGTCTATGATATCCAGTTTGACGCCTTCTAGTTTTTCGAATAACACTCATAATTACATTTATTAGTTAGTGTCCAAGCATTAAAAGAGTCAAAATTTAACTTCAAAAGACAGTATGTCCGAATCCAAAGATTCTTAGCATACCCTGCTCTGGAGCAGGACTGGCCGCCGCCGTGGCCAATTGCTCCATCAACGTCAGTACCATTTTGCAAAACATCAAAGTCAACTCACATACTCACCTTACTCTAACATAGTCAATGTAGCTTTTCTCGAGACATTTCCCCCAAGGTTGATGTTTATCGCTGGCTGGCGGCAACTTGCCTCGTTCCTCAGCTAACTCCTCGGAGATGGCACGTATATGGTACGGCTCGAAGCCACAGCAGCCCCCAATATATCGCACCCCGAGGTCATAGGCAGCGCGGGCGTAGCGATTGACGTCAAACCTGGTCACCACACGTGGCTCCAGGGCTGCCAGAGAGATCTGTGTTGTTACTTCATAACTACAGCACACGACAACTTAGTGTATCTTTCTTTACTGTAATGTTTGATTTGTTTTGATGCTGCTTCTACCGATCCAGCACTCACCGTAAGGGAATTCCGGACATGAGAGATAGCCTTGCTTGCCTGCCCCGGGACAATGGAAACCATTGGGTTGAGTCATGAGGTAAGGACTGAACCCGGCGTTGTCCAGGGCAGTCTTCATGGCCTTGATGCTCCTCACCGTCGTGTCCGGGTCAAACATGCAGTTCACACCCACTGTGGGTGAACCAACAAAAATCAATTACATATCAGGAAAATTAATTCTAGAAAGACCCTGCAGTGAACATTTTAAAAGAAATAGTAATGCTAATGCATTGCTATCACCATTATACCATTCTGATCCCTTCGCTTCACCTTTTGAATGACTTCCTTCTGCCAAAGACGAAGGGCATTGGAATGGTTGACATTTTATTTTTTTTCTTGGTTGTTTTCATGTTTATCATTATTATTATCCATATCATTATTATTATTATTGTTATTATTAATATTGGTATTATCATTATTATTATTATTATTATTATTATTATTATTATTATTATTATTATTATTATTATTATTATTATTATTATTATCATTATTATTATTATCATTATTATTAGTAGTAGTAGTATTGTTATTATCATCATTATTATCATTATTGATATAATCATTATTACTATCATTATTATTTTCTTTTCTGTTTATTAGTTTTTGTCTCATACTTATCTATTTTTTTTATTATAAGAAATTTTGCGTGAAGTTATACAGAAGAGTTGCTAAACTGCGTAGTGTATTTCTTTATCCCATGTCGAAGCTGTTACAACAATCTGCGTAGTTCGAGGGCCATAAAGTTGATCCTAGAAGATAAGATTGACTTAAAGTGTAGTTACATACTCTGAAGTTAATGTAACAACCTTCTATCACTCGTGCTATCTTTCCCTTCGGTACTCCACTCACCCACTTGAGCTCCAGCTTTGGCCATCCGGACAGCACACTCGCCTATGGGAACGCCATTCATGTCGCCTTTCACACTGATGGCCATAGTGGCGGCCACCACCATCCCAGTCTTCAGGGCCTCCTCGATGGCCCACTCTATCTCCTCAATGTGGAAAAAGAACTGCAACAAAGAAGTCGATTACTCAATCCGCTTCTTATTTATTGAAAAAAATTGGTAAAATAACGAGAATTGGACGCATTAGTATTGCCACATTTAGTAAGAGCCGAAATCATGCATACCTCAGCAATGAGGAAGTCAACCTTGTTCTTGATGAATGGTTTTAGTTGTTCTCTTATCTGGGCCTGAACAGCGGCCTTGCCCTTCCCCTCTAAGTAGGACGGACACTTGCTGATACTTCCAGCAACAAGAGCGTCTCCCTCGTTGGCCACCTCTTGAGCTATGCGGCAACCTGCGTCGTTTATCTGTTGACACTGGCCCACAGAAAGTACTTGAAATAAGCACGTAAGTTACTAATTGTATAGAGTTCTGATGTTTTTTTTTTTTTACATTAGGCAATTAGCTCACCGTTATCTTATTCTTCGTTATTATTCCTGTCTTCTTCAGTTTGTCATCGCTGCCGTTGAATGTTAGTGTCTGCACCACATCACTGCCTGCTCTTAGGAATTCCCGATTCAACTGTTTTACTGTTGAGAGATTGATTAAATTTTGCAAGTTAGTACTTAATAATGTGCACTGCGTATCCTATCCAGGGTTTATCTAATGTCATCAAACTTACTATATATAACTATATATAAAGGTTTCACTAGATACAAGGGACCTATATGAGTAACGATCCACCGTGACTCAACAACTTACCTGCCTCGGGATGTTCCACCACCACCTCAGGGGTCCATATCCCTGCATCTAAGTATCCACGTCTCTCCATAGCGAATATCAACCCTCCGTCACCCACCACCACGCCATCCCGGAGGCGCTCCAACAAACCCTGTAAAATAACAATGAAGCTTCAGTTTTTTAAGATGTTTACACTTCTATCATGAGGTTGCAGCTTTATATATATATATATATATATATATATATATATATATATATATATATATATATATATATATATATATATATATATATATATTTATTTATTTATTTATTTATTTATTTTATTATTTTTTTTTTTTACATTGCAGCAACTAAAATATCTACTATACGTATGATATGTGAAAGAAATACGGATGTTCCCAAACAAGTTACCTAGTATTTAACTTCAGGAACATAGCATACAATGCAATGTATGCGTATTAACGTTTTATGAAAGCATTGATTTTTTTCTAACCGACCAACGATCCCCTCCATGCTAGTACCCAGAGTTCACTTTCTTTGAAAGCACAGAAGTGTAAAGACCTAAACTCCTACCTTTCATAATTACCGTCTATATATTTATCTTAAAAATAGTTCATGCGTTTCTTTACTCTGTACATAGCTGTAAATACATTTAAAATGCGTTATGTGTATTATACTATCCATGGAAGCTTTCCACTGGTAAAGAAGCCGTCGACCTCCATCATCCTGTCGTCTACAATTCTCCACTTCTGAAGCTAAATACAGCAAATACTCCTTTCAATGGGGAGAATTTTGAGATATTAATATATCACCGATCCTCCTGAAGGTATCATGGATCCTGGGTATCATTTAAGTGTATTCGTTGGTTTTGGTTATATGTGATCATGAGGAGACTTATCACTAAGTCATCTATTCGAATATTAATGGTGTGAGAATTTAAAATACGAAGTGAAACAAGAACTAGTCCGTTATATTAAAATGTTCAATTTCACTCTACGTGACAATCGGTTCACATTAACTGTATAGAGGTTATTGATATAGAGATGTTTATCCATTTTCCCTTCACTAGAGCTGCCGTTACAAAGGTTCGACATGTGATACAAGTCATCTGAGACAAGGTCAAAATCAAGACTTGGTCCATTTAGTTAAACAGTGTAGGAAACAGGAGGCTAGGTGGCAGGCTAACAGAGTGGCTGAGGGCAACCAGATTGCCCCAGGAAACTAGGCAGATTAGAAGGAGCTGAATGAATGGAAATTGGTTTTGGTTGGAGTGATCGAAACACACTTGAAGGATAAAGTTTGAATAAACAGTAGTGAGTATGTAATGATTGGAAAGTAACGAAAAAAAACAGGAAGCACTGGGAAGAGGCGTAGCTTTCCTTCACAGGATAAAAAGAAATTTTAAGGTTGATGAGATAGATGTAGGAAACGGTGCCATGAGTGAGGATGTGTTAGCTGTAAGAGTAGAACACATAGGTCAGCAGAGTAAGCGTGAAATGATGATAATGATTTTGGTGTACGGACGTAGGTACATGACAGCTGAGGGTGAAAGAGCAAGAAGGGAGAACAGCATGAAGGATTTTAAAGAAGATTGTAGGAGAACATGCTGGAGAGAGAGAGAGTGTGATGGGTGATGTGAATGCACATTTAGGTATGCTAAGTGAGCCAATGAATCGGAATAGTGAGATGCTTGCGGAGTTCATGGATGAGATGAATTTAAAAAACCTAAATGAGACTTTAGCAGAGGGACGTGTGACTTGGAGTGCAAGGAATCAGGAGTCTGCAATAGATTTTGTGTTAGTGAATGGAAAGATGCGTGAAAGTGTTACTCGGATGTAGATAGATGAAAACGGGATGATTGATATTTTGTCGGATCACAATATGCTTATGGTGGAATGTATCGGGGTAGGCAAGAATGAAGAGTAAAGGAAGGTGCAGAACAAGAAATGGAGGCTGAGGGATGTAAGCTGGAAGAATTTTCAAGTATGCTTCAGTTAAAGAATGTGGAGCACGGGAAGCTCAGATAGTGTAGATGAACTGAATGAAAGATTGACAGAGAATGTAAGAAACGCTGGGGCCAATAGAATACGGTTTGTAAGAATCACTGGAAGAAAGAGAATGAACAAGCCTTGGTGGAATGAAGATATTACGGATATGAAAAAGGAACGTACGAGGTTAAGCAAACAGTGTAGGTTATCAAAGAAAAAGAGGCATGAGAGTGAAGAGGCCGAGGATGAATACCAGAGTGTATCGATAACGTATATGAAGCAGCAACGATTGATAAAGCGAAAGATCAGACATGCAAGACTATAGTTTGAAAGGAGCCTTGAGGAAGAAAGGAATGGAAGGAGTGCGTGAGTGGTATAGGTTCATGAGAGGGGAAAGAATGTCAGACAGTGAAAACGTTGAAAGCTTGAAAGTGAATGGTGAATGTATTACAGATAAGAATGAAATCAGGGAATCGATTAAAAAGTTGTGGGAAGACATAGGAGGTGTAGATGAGGTATTGGAAGTGAGAGAAGGATGCTTGACACTGGAAAAGAAGGATGCGAATGAGTTGAGTGAAAGGATCAGCAGAGAGGGGGTTGTGAAATGTGTGAAAAGACAGAAGAATGGTAAGGCAGCAGGACCAGATGATATCCCATATGAATTTTATAAGAATGGTGGTGGGGTTATGATTGATAGGATGACTGAATTATTTAACCAAGTGTGGGAAGAAGAGAGGGTGCTGAGAAAGTGGAACGAATGTAGAGTGACGCTACTTCATAAGGGAAGATATAGGAGCAAGAATGAGTTGAAGAGTTATAGGTCAATTGCCCTTGTGAACACAGTAGGCAAAGTGTTCTGTGTTGTGTTGAATGAGAGATTGTGTAAATGGATTGAGAGAGTAGGAGTGTTGGGTGAAGAGCAGAATGATTTCTAAGTGGACAAAAGAGCAGAGGATAATGTATTTGTTGTGAAAGAAATGATTGAAAGGAAAAAGAATGATGGAGATATACAATATATATATATATATATATATATATATATATATATATATATATATATATATATATATATATATATATATATATATATATATATATATATATATATATATATATATATATATATATATTTTTTTTTTTTTTTTTTTTTTTTTTTTTTTTTTTTACACTAAAAGGGTACTGGCTAAGGGAAAACAAAAATAAGTTAAAAAAAAAAAAAAAAAAAAAAAAAAAAAAAAAAAAAAAAAAAAAAAAAAAAAAAAAAAAAAAAAAAAAAAAGCAATCCCGCTTGTCGCCAGACACTGTAAAGAGGACAGTAGGAAAAAATATAGACATGGGGAGGGAAGTCGAATTTAGTGTGAGAGGTGTCTTGACACTCCTCTTTTGAAAGAGTTTAAGTCATAGGCAGGTGGAAAAACTGACAAAGCAAGAGAGTTCCAGAGTTTACCAATGTAAGGGATGAAAGAGTGAAGATACTGGTTAACTCTTGCATTAGGAAGATGGACATAATAGGGATGAGAAGAAGTAGAAAGTCTTGTGCAGCGAGGCCATGGGAGTGGGGGAGGCATGCAGTTACCAAGTTCAGAAGAGCAGTCAGCATGAAAATAGCGGTAGGAGATAGATAAAGATGCAACATTGCGGCGGTGACTTAAAGAGTCAAAACAGTCAGTTAGAGGAGGAGAGCTCATTAGGCGAAAAGCTTTAGACTCTACCCTGTTTAAAAGAGCTGTATGAGTTGAGCCCCCCCAGACATGAGAGCCATACTCCATACATGGGCGGATAAGGCTCCTGTACAGAGCAAGCAGCTGAGAGGGAGAAAAAATGGACGCAGACGCCATAGGACACCTAACTTCTTGGAAGCTGATTTAGCAAGAGTAGAGATATGAAATTGCCAGTTTAGATTTTTAGTAAAGGATAGACCGTGTGTGCTTAATGTGGAGGAGAGGGGCAGTTGAGTGTCATTGAAGAAGAGGGGATAGTTATCTGGAAGAATATGTCGAGTAGATAGTTGTAGAAATTGAGTTTTTGAGGCATTGAACAAAACCAGGTTTGCTCTGCCCCAATCAGAAACTAGTGAAAGATCAAAAGTTAAGCGTCCTATAGCATCTCGCCTTGAGTCATTTAATTCTTGTTGGGTTGAGCGTCTGTTGTACGACGTTGAAAAATGCAAGATGATGTCATCAGCATAGGAGTGGATAGGGCATTGCGTCAGATTTAGGAGATCATTGATGAATAATAGAAAGAGAGTGGGTGATAGGACAGAACCTGAGAAACTCCACTGTTGATAGTTTTAGGAGAAGAACAGTGACCGTCCACTACAGCAGCAATAGACCGGTCGGAAAGGAAACTGGAGATGAAGGTACAGAGAGAAGGATAGAATCCGTAGGAGGGTAGTTTAGAAATTAAAGATTTATGCCAGACTCTATCGAAGGCTTTCGATATGTCAAGGCCGACAGCAAATGTTTCACCAAAGTCCCTAAAAGAGGATGACCAAGATTTTGTTAGGAAAGCAAAAAGATCACCATTAGATCGGCCTTTACGGAAACCATACTGGCAATCAGAGAGAAGGTTGTAAGCTGATAGATGCCTCATTATCTTCTTGTTAAGGACAAACTCAAAGGCTTTAGAAAGGCAGGAAATCAAAGCTATAGGGCGGTAGTTAGAAGGATTGGAGCGGTCACCTTTTTGTAGGTGTGATGCTTCCAATTTAATTTCAAATAAGCCTACTGAATGTACCTTTTTTTGTTATGTTTAGTCTGCCCTTAGATCCTGTATTCCCAAGGGGATACTGCATTATATAAATGTTTTTACTCACACATCATTCATACTTTCATACTATATGTTTATATTAAGGTTTATATTAGAATTGTTTTTCCAAACTTTCAAATCCTATGCAGTCAACCCCTCCCACCAGACAGTTTTCTATGGAAAGAAATTAATATCATAATCTAATCACTATTAATAGTCATTAACTTGTCAAAATGCTCTCCATAGTCTAATATAATTAACCTACTTAGTTATCTTCCCACAAAAACTTTGTTAAGAATGACGTAATATTGCATCATATGAGGTGATCATGCCCCAGGGCCTGTCCCTGAGAAAAGTCGTAGACAAAAATGTTCCCCTATATAGTAATCCAGAGATCAGGTTCAATAGATATCTAAATGTCACTTATTTAGCGTAAAAATTAATTTCCTATAAACTAATAACTATTTCACGTCTCAATAATCAATTAATAATATCAAAGGAGGAATATCCTCGAAACCCCCCCCTTCCCCCTTCTCATCTCCCGCCTTTTTCCCAGAGAGCATCACTCGTGGCTCACCCTTCATTGTGTTCGCAGTGACGAGTGACATCGCTCTCGAAATCCCTCAATATTTGTGAAATTCAATGCCTCTCGCCATTATTATATAGTCCATAATCTTCCCCAATAGTCTGACAATACATGTAAACCCCTATTGAGATCTATTATAAGTGGATAATATCAATTTCCTTCTCTTAAAGAAGGACAACGTGGTTTCAAAACCGCATGGTCCCCTATTCCCTACAAAATATTTCATGGTGTACAATATATATTTTTCACGGTAATTTCTATGTTATTGTGACTGTGTATTAACTTCTGAGTTAAGGAAGTGAATTATAGACTCGTCGTTCTACGTTCATTGTGTTCGCAGGGAAAGAATGCCTCCACGACAGTTACACCAATTTCTCATTTACTTTCTTTTGTTTTTGTAGTTAAATGAACGGCTAGAAAGCCACTGCCAAATTTCCAAGTTAAGCTTTAGGAAACTATGTGTCACGTAAGACGGTCTGATAGACCCAGCCCATGTATTCAGGAATAGGAATCGCGTATTCCTACTTAGTGAGGAAGAGTTATACTATGTATGCATAAACAGAAACATTGAGATCACCTTACTTTCGGAAACCCCCTGAGAAAAGGTTCTTTAACTGTTCTCAGGCCCAGTTACAAAATTATAACATTTTTAAGGTGATATTTTTCAGGGAAGGGAGTCAAGGGTATAATGTGTAATGTGTGAAGAGTTTGATATCTCGAGGTGAGATGTATTGCCAACTCTGTATTTATTTTCTTTTTGAGGAAGGTGAAGTTTTTCTGCCATGAGCCATTAAGTTGTCTGATACTATAACTAAGCCGTGTTTCTAAGACTCATTGATCAGCCTGTGATATTCAAAGTATACATTAAATAAATAACTCAAGTAAAATCTGAGAAAGTGATTCTGTGTTAATACTAACCTTCCGTTGGTGTGGTAAGGTTAAAGTGGGAAGTGCTCAACACTCTTGAAAAAGGATATGAAACAAATCCACGAATCCATGTGCCTTATTGAAACTCAGTCCACTCTACCAAATAACTAAATTGTTAAATCAGTTCCCCTTTTCTTTCATTGGTCGCCTATATTTCCCTGGTAGTAATTATTTTCTCTTTCGGATATTTTAACTTCCCTTTAGGAAGAAATTTAATTCCCTGAGAATCCCCTAATTCTCATTAAACCTTTGGGGGTGGTGGCAGCTTTCTTTTCTTAATATTCAGGGAAATATCCAACATCAGGGACCATTAATTAATATAATTAATCAAAGTAAATATCTTTTTAATTGCCATGAGAGTTCCCCATTCGAAGTTAATTTAATGACAAGGCACCACACTGGTGGTCCTTCAGCAGTGAAGTGAAAGTAAAATAAATTAATTAAATAAAGAATAGAACAACAATTAACAATAATAAATAAATAAAATAACGCCCCCGTCCCCCCCCCCCGGGCACCACATAGGGACAGGTTGAATGTGAGCAAACTTTCAGCAAGAAGGATAGGTAGAAGTAGAGAGACACAGACGAAAGAGTTTGACTAGACAGTGAGCGAGTTCGGAAGCACAGTTTTTAAGAACAACAGGAGGGACTCCATCCGGACCGTAAGCCTTCTGAGAATCAAGGCCAGAGAGGCCAGGCCTGGAAAACGTCATAATAAAGAATTTTAATTTTAAGGATGAAGTAGTCAGAGGGTGGAGGAGTAAGAGGAATATGCCCAGTATCATCCAAAGGAGAGTTGGTAGCAAAGGTTTGAGCGAAGAGTTCAGCTTTAGAGAAAGAAGAGACAGCTGTGGGGCCATCTGGTTGAAGTAAAGGAGGGAAAAATGAAGAAGTAAAATTGTTAGATATTATTATTGGCTAGATGCCAGAAATCACGAGAAGAGTTAGAGTTGGAAAGACTGACATTTTCTATTGATGAAAGAGTTTTTAGTAAGTTGGAGAATAGATTTGGTATGATTACGGGCAGAAATATATAGGGCATGAGTTTCAGCAGATGAATGGCTACGGTACCGTTTGTGAGCCGCCTCTCTATCATTGACAGCACGAGAACAAGCAGAGTTAAACTAGGGTTTTTTAGCTTTAGTATTAGTGAAAGTATGAGGAATGTATAGCTCCATGCCAGAGATAATCACCTCTGTTATGCGCTCGGCACAAAGAGAAGGATCTCTGACATGGAAGCAGTAATCATCCCAAGGAAAATCAGAATAGTACTGTCTCAGGTCCTCCTACTTAGCAGAGTTGAAATGCCAGAAGCACCTCTGCTTAGGCGGGTTCTGAGGCTGCACTGGAGTGATAGGGAAATAAGATTGTGATCGGAGTAGCCCAACGGAGAGGAAAGTTTAACAGAGTAAGCTGAAGGGTTGGAAGTTAGGAAAAGATCAAGAATATTAAGCGTGTCTCGAAGCCGGTCCGGGATACGGGTAGGAAACTGCCCTAGCTGCTCTAGGTCATGAAGGATAGCAAAGTTGAAGGTTTGTTCACCAGGTTGGTCAGTGAAAGAAGATGAAAGCCAAAGCTGGTGGTGAACATTGAAATCCCCTAAAATGGAGATCTCAGCATAAGGAAAGTGAGATATGATGTACTCCACTTTGGAAGTCAAATAGTCAAAGAATTTTACATAGTCAGAGGAATTAGGTGAGAGATATACAGCACAGATGAATTTCATTAGAGAGTGACATTGAAGTCTTAGCCAGATGGTAGAAAATTCTGGAGATTCAAGATTGTGGGCACGAGAGCAAGTAATGTCGTTACGCACATATGCGCAACAGCCAGCTTTGGATTGAAAATGAGGATAGAGAAAGTAGGAGGGAACAGAGAAGGGGTTCCTGTCAGAATTTAGAGACAACTGTGTTTCAGTTAGGATGAGAAGATGAGGTTTAGTGGAGGAGAG
>JAXIVD010009167.1:0-7500 GCA_036785275.1 Cancer borealis | reverse complement strand
GAAAATTAATTAAGTTTTCCATAGTGTTAATTTCCACGTGTCAGAAGAAAAAAAAAAAGTAAAGGACAAAGGAAGGGTAGAGGTGATAAGAATGAAGGGGATGGGAAAGTAATGAAGGAAGGAAGGGAAAGAAGGGATAGAAAGAAGGGAAGAATGCGTATATAGATAGGAAAAGTAATGAAGATATGAGAGGGTTTGGAAAAAAAAATAATAATGAAAAGCCATAACAAAGGGAGAAAAATAATGAAAAATGAGTGAAATGAGGGAGGGATGAAAACCTAATAAAGAGAAGAACAGGAAAAGAGGGAGCAAAAGATAGAATGAGAAACGAAGGAATAGAAAAGTAGGGAAGGGAGGGGAGGCAACTTACGAGAAATTAGGAGAAATATAGGAGATAAGAGAAGGTTTAAAGGTTAGGTCAAGCACAACACACACACACACACACACACACACACACACACATACACACACACACACACACACACACACATTAAACATTACCCTTTCCAAACTTTTTCACTTACAAGGGGAAACTTTCCTAAGCCTCCATGCCCCCCTCCACCCCACCCCCCAAAAAAGAAAGAAAGAGTAAATAAATCTACAAAACACAAAATAAATCTAATCTACTCCCCATTAGCACGTTTTCTAAGAAGGAAATGGAGAGGGGAGTTAATTCTAAATATTTAATTACACTTACACCGGAAATGTTATAGGTGTGTGTGTGTGTGTGTGTGTGTGTGTGTGTGTGTGTGTGTGTGTGTGTGTGTGTGTGTGTGTGTGTGTGTGTGTGTGTGTGTGTATGTGTGTGTGTATGTGTGTGTTTTCAAGTTTCAACGCTATCTTAGACCTGAATCAACCTGAATCAATCTTCCCTCACTATTTTATATCAAGAGAAACTACAGAAAAGAGAGAGAGAGAGAGAGAGAGAGAGAGAGAGAGAGAGAGAGAGAGAGAGAGAGAGAGAGAGAGAGAGAGAGAGAGAGAGAGAGAGAGAAGAGAGAGAGAGAGAGAGAGAGAGAGAGAGAGAGAGAGAGAGAGAGAGGAGAGAGAGAGAGAGAGAGAGAGAGAACCTTTATTCCCCAGCTGGTCAAGAGTGGTTTGAGACGGTGGAAAAACACACAGGTAAACAATGGACACCTGAAATAACAAGATACAAGGGAGAAGAGGGAAAAAAAAAAAAAAAAAAAAAAAAAACCGAGCACACCTCCAAAAAGATATCATAGTGTAAAAATGAAATAAAATAGAATAAAATGAAATATATAAAACCATATATATGAAAGTACACTATGAAATAAATCTGAATATGAAAACAGTGGATGATAAGACAACCATTCATATATAATCGATAGAAAAATTATTCAGTCTATGGATTATGAATAAATAAATATATATATATATATATATATATATATATATATATATAAAAAATTCTTGAGGGAAGACGAAATACAATGAGCTAGAGACACTAACCTAACCTAACAATGATCTATTAACAAACGCGTAATGCACTGACGGTTACAAAACCTGGCGTGTGGCTACGGACAATATGACATCCTCGCCCAACTCCCGATTATTGGTCATAGAACACATTGGATGTCTTTTAAATCAACATAACACAACAAAACCTAAATCAAACAAACCTTAACCTACATTGACAAATAACAGAACTTCGTTCAAACCAAATTAAACGTTACCTTATTCAGTAAACATTTGAATATCTCACAAGATGGCGGCCGCACCTCGTCCACCCACTGACTTTAAATCATAGAAAACATTTGATAGCTTCTAAATCAACACAACACAACATAACCAAACAAAACCTTAACCTACATTAACAAATAACAACAATCTTGTTTAAACCAAACTAAACCGGAGAAAATCTCACAGAA
The DNA here is from genome assembly GCA_036785275.1 of Cancer borealis. Lineage (NCBI taxonomy): Eukaryota > Metazoa > Arthropoda > Malacostraca > Decapoda > Cancridae > Cancer > Cancer borealis. The sequence continues at coordinate 5,611 of JAXIVD010009167.1, read as the reverse complement.
AACATTGAATATCTCAGTAACTAGGAATCTGCGACGGAAATGTAATCAAGAACACCTCAGAATGCATCAGGTAACGTAAAAATATATAACCCACAAATCTCTAGAGCATTCTGGTGAAGATGTAAAATAATAACAAAACTTTGATAACACCTAAACAAGTGGAAAACAGTAGCTATCATATAATATATATATATATATATATATATATATATATATATATATATATATATATATATATATATATAGATAGATAGATAGATAGATAGATAGATAGATAGATAGATACAAAAATATTTCACACCTCCATCTTCACGAGTCTGTCTTCATAACGTTAACACGATTCTCACATTCTCTTATTCCTCCTTAATTAAAGTCTTTTCTTACTCTACAAGTGTATTTACTTACTTCAGGAGCTTCAGGTCTCCTTTGTGCAGGTGTAGCACTCCAGGAACACTCCAAGACACATGGTAATAAGAAAAATAAGAAAACACTTAATATTTGACTGACTGATAACTCTTCCTCCTCGCTTGCTCTCTTTCCATCACGTGTTAACACTTAAGGCGTTTACATGTAATGTCAAGACCTCTTGCCAAGATGCAATGACTAGGCAAATTCTGACCAAAATATCGCAAACACTTTCAATATACGAATATCTGCGTTTGCCAATGTTTTGCATCCTCTCATGTAACGAATCACAGCTCACCAACTTCAGAACTTCATCTGTGTAGACACTGAGCGAGATAATATTTCGATTAAATAAGACGAAAGTAAGACGTTCAAGATCATAACAGTTGTAGAAATAAATAAGATTTATAATATATATGTTGTTTTTTATAGAAAAGCTAACCAAAAACAAGCATAAAGCTTGAAATATATTAGGGAAGTGTTGAAAATTACGAACTGTGGGCCCTCTACGTGGGTGGGGCGAAGCGGATGTGTGTGTTTTCATGAGAAAGAATCTGGGTATATATTTCAAATAAATCAGAAGAAAGTAAGATGTTTGAGACCATTATAGTTGATCGTCTACATAAGATTTATATTATATATATTGTTTTTAATATAGAAGAACGCCAAAGACAAGCAAAAAGCTTGTAATATATTAGAGAAATGTAGAAAATAACAAGATGTGACATTCAAACATGTGTGGGTGTTGATGTTTCAATGCATTTTGTGGTTGTAGCTTCGACTTACAATTGTTCCCTTTTTCCTAATAATAAGTAAAAAGCATATCATATTGTTTACAATTATTTTCATCAAATTAAAGTAAGAAATAAGATTTTTGTATATTGCACAAAAATATGTAAGTCAAAGAAAATTTAGACACTGAAGACAGATCCAGTTTCGAACACAAAAATTTCACTTGGAGCGAGCGCAGATACTAAGGCCGGGCCCCGCGTCATGTGAAGACATCCAGTGCTCACACAGACACACACACTCTCATACACACACACACATACACACACACACACACACACACACACACACACACACACACACACACACACACTCTCTCTCTCATACACACACACTCTCATACACACACACTCTCATACACACACACTCTCATACACACACACTCTCATACACACACACACACACACACACACACACACACACACACACACTCATACACCCACACTCATACACACACTCTCATACACACACACACACACACACACACACACACACACACACACACACACACACACACACTCACTCATACACCCACGCCCACACTCATACACACACTCATACACACACACACACACACACACACACACACACACACACACACACACACACACACACACACACACACACACACACACATCTTGCTGCTACTGGTAAGGTGATCTGTATACGACGATATTTGGACATGTTGTGGGCTTAGGACGAGTGTGGAGGGTGCTGTAGTTTCAATACAGAATCAGCAGGATATACATTACGAATAAATAAGATGAAAGTAAGATGTTTGAGATCATGACAGTTGTTGAAATACATAATATTTACATTATTAATGTTGTTTTTAATATAACAGAAATCCACAAACAAGCATAATGATTGTAATATATAAGGGAATTTGTATCACGTAGCGAGATGTTGGCCTCTACCTTAGGATGGAAGCGGTGCGAAATATACGGAGAAACCATGATATCTATTTCGAATAAATCTGAAGAAATTAAGATGTTTGAGATAATTTCAGTGCTTATAATTTAAAATATGTATATAATATATGTCGTTTTTAATATAAAAGAAAACTAAAAACAAGCATTAAGATTGAAATATATTAGGAAAATTGTGGCAACACCAACCAAGACATTTCTCCTTAAAATCGTGTTCGTGAAAACAAGGCAAGACGTTACGAAGTTATGCGACACATGTAAACGCTTTTAACATCCGGGCTGGAGTTGCCATACACCACTATTTTATTATTTCCATGTTGTTTTATTAATTATGTCTGTGTTTTAATAGTGGTTCCTGTTTTATTTTCATGGTATAGTATTTGTTAAGGTAGAGTTGCATTGGTGTATATATTTTTAGTGTTAGTTTCAGATCTTGTTTTGATTTCTGTTGTTTGACGTTCGCTTGACTGCTAGTCTCTTTCTCTTTTCCCCTCACACTGTCCCTGCCCCTCCCCACTCCCCATGCCCCCGTGGCAAGCCAAAGTGACGACCGTCTCAGAAGTGGCGACATCGCTTCTGGGCATGTGCTGGAACCTACTGCGCTGCACGACTCAAATATTGCAGCGACTGCAGTGCTAGCTAGCCTCACTCACTCTCTTCATGTCTCTCTTGCCTCTCCGGCTCCACCCTACCCTGTCTGTCGAACTGTTCCGCTCTCCCCGTATACCCCGCTATCAGGCTCAAACTTGTTGGCCTCGAGATGCGTAACACTATTATATATATATATATATATATATATATATATATATATATATATATATATATATATATATATATATACATCACAAATTAAATAGTGCATGCATATTTACACAACTTTATTTATGACGAACTCCTCATTCTATCGCGTTCAGCGAGCGACTGTAGTGATGAGTGATGACCGACCACCATCATCATCTCAACATTCTGCCAACACCATTACATTTCTACTCCCAGCGCATGCACAGAAGCGATGGCGTCACTTTGGCCTGCCACACACCCCCACTTATAGGAGACCAGCATCAGCCAGTATAGTTAAATAATGGTTAATTCCATTTGTTATTAGGCAAGCAGGGCTGAAATAGGTTTTCATATTATACTAATCAGAAAACTGAAGCTGGATTAGTGTTCAGCATGATCGGAAAACCTATTTGTTCCAATTTTCATGAGATTTGGAGGTGTGAAAATTTGCATGTTTTTTTTTACATAAATCATACATTTTGAAATTACTCTAAATGTATGGGGTTTACGCAAAAAACGTATTGAATATAAAAGAAAGAACAGAACACGCCCGTTCTATTGAGCCATAGTGAAATAAAATTGGAATGTAATTATAGATGTGGGAGTGTAAAGTATTGTGCATTAATATATTTCAATATTTAAATTTTCTTAATAAATATTAAAGTTATTTGAAATATTATGACACTATAAGATAGACAATATCACACACTATAAATTAACTTCTATACAATTTTTCTCTAGCACTAATATTCATGTAACAAAATGGGAAAAAACATTTTAGACCTTAATTTTGGTGGAATTTACAGGCCACAAAATGGAAAATCCAGCTATTATAGTAATGACAAAACTAATTCCAGATTTGTGTTTAGCATGCCCGAGAACCCCTTGGTACCAAATTTCATGGGATTCGGAAATTTTCGGTCAGTAATAATGTATTTGTAAATTACTTGAAAACGTACGTAAAATAAGTACAAATATAAAATAAAGAGCAGGAGACGCCTGTTATTCTGAGTTAAGGATTTATATATTGAAAACTCTACGACACCAATCGGTAGAAGTTAATTAGATCCATAAATTAGTTTCTATGCATAGTAGGAGTAAAATTTATGCAGTAAAATGAAAAAAAAAAAAAAAAATATTCGATTTCTAATATGGTTGAATTTCCTAGCCACAAAATAGAAAACTGAGTCCAGCATGTCTGAGAACCTCTTGCTAGGAATCTTCATGAGTTGTGTTGAAAGTTTGACGAAAGCTAAACCTTAATTAGCCTAACACAACCTAACCTAACACAACTTAAAAGTTTCCCACCATTATTAGGTTTAAATATCGCAAAAAAGTATGAGGTATACGTAAAAAATAGATATACTGATAGAGCAAGAAACGTGCATTTGTTAAGCTATAGTGAAATGGAATTGTAATGTAAGTAGAGAGAAAAGGAAGAGGAGGAGGAAGAGCAGGAGGAGGAGGAGGAGGACTAGGAGGAGAGGAAATGGAGGGAAAAGGATAAAAGAAAAGAAATGGAGGGGAAGAAACAAAAGGAAGCTAGTGGAGAGAAAAAAAATTGAGAGAGAGAGAGAGAGAGAGAGAGAGAGAGAGAGAGAGAGAGAGAGAGAGAGAGAGAGAGAGAGAGAGAGAGAGAGTGTGTGGGTCCATATATGTGTATTCAATAAGATGTTGTGTTCAGGAATGGATGCCTATTTGTGGACAAGGAGGAGGAGAAGGAGGAGAGAGGAGGAGGAGGAGGAGGAGGAGGAGGAGGAGGAGGAGGAGGAGGAGGAGGAGGATGAGGAGGAGGAGGAGGATGAGGAGGAGGAGGAGGAGGAGGAGGAGGAGGAGGAGGAGGAGGAGGAGGAGGAGGAGGAGGAAGAGGAGGAGGAGGAGGAGGAGAGGTACGTCATTGGTTTACAGGTCTCCTTGGTGTGTGTGTGTGTGTGTGTGTGTGTGTGTGTGTGTGTGTGTGTGTGTGTGTGTGTGTGTGTGTGTGTGTGTACGTATTTCTTCACCCTTTCCTCAACTAACCTTCCTTCACAAATCAAATATGAATTTCCATATTTTGCAAATTAACCATATTTTTCTTACATTATTTTTTCATTTCCTTTTCATTCCCCCTCTTCATTAATGCCGGTTTTTTTATGTTTACCAATCTCAAAATATCTCAAGAATATGATGTCATGGGTGTGAGAAGTGAGATCAACATGCTTTGAAAACCGAGATTATATTTATTTAATCATTTCCTATTGGTTAACGAAAAAAAAAAAGTGGGTGGAGCTTATAGAGAAGAGATGGTGAGGTTAAATTGTCTATATTACCTTATTGTATGTTGATTATATCTTGTTTTTATAAAATAGTATTATTATATCATTCATTAGATGGTATATTCACTATGATAAGAAGATTTGAAGGAAGTTTCACAGCTAAATATTAACTCTTGATTGCCTGTTAAGTATTACGTTACAACCTTGACAATACAATAAAATAGAAAAAAATATGTGATTATTATTTTTCCATTTTTTCCCATCTGTATAAGTAAATAAACAAATGAAAAATATAATCAATTAGTCGTTTTTGGGTGTCTCTCTCTCTCTCTCTCTCTCTCTCTCTCTCTCTCTCTCTCTCTCTCTCTCTCTCTCTCTGGTCTTGAGGCTTGGTCTATTTTGGTCGTAAAGGGAGAATGTGAAGATAGAAGGAGGGTAAGTGAGAAGGGAGAG
>JAXIVD010009166.1:12500-15951 GCA_036785275.1 Cancer borealis | reverse complement strand
AGAGAGAGAGAGAGAGAGAGAGAGAGAGAGAGAGAGAGAGAAGAGAGAGAGAGAGAGAGAGAGAGAGAGAGAGAGAGAGAGAGAGAGAGAGAGAGAGAGAGAGAGAGCATCCAATTGAAAACCCGAAGTGCAGGTGTTACGCAAGTTTAAATGAAATGACCACGAGGAAAAGAAAAAGAAGAAGAAGAAGAGGAAGGAAGAGGAAGAAGAAGAAGAGGAAAAAGAAGAAGAAAGAATCAAGGAGAGAGAGAGAAAATAAAACGAAGGACGACATGAGGAAGGAAGAAGAGAAAGAATTGTAAAGAAAAACAATGAGACAAAGAGAAGGAATAAAGAACAGATGGAATAGAATAGAGTGAAATAGAAAAGTTAAACAAGTCTCTCTCTCTCTCTCTCTCTCTCTCTCTCTCTCTCTCTCTCTCTCTCTCTCTCTCTCTCTCTCTCTCTCTCCTCTCTCTCTCTCTCTCTCTCTCTCTCTCTCTCTCTCTCTCTCTCTCTCTCTCTCTCTCCTCTCTCTCTCTCTCTCTCTCTCTCTCTCTCTCTCTCTCACCTTAGTCTTTATAGTCACTTTTACAGACATTATCTATCCCCTAGACAACCCTAAACTCCCTTTCCCCTTTCCCCTCCCCTCCCCCCCCCGTCACTACCACAGGGGACACACTAGACAGGTGTTTCCCCTCGTGGGCGTGGAGGTGCAGCATCCACTTGGAGGGGAAACTTACACCCACGCACTCTTGAAGTCCCAGGTGGAGGAAACTCAGAGTCAAACCGCCTGCAGGAGGAAAATAACCTTCCCTTTTTAATGTTTCCTCCTCCTCTTACTTCTTCTACACGTTGTTTTCTTCCTCCTCCTCCTACTCTAGTCTACCCCCCCTTCTCCTCCTCCTCTTCCTCCTCCTCCTCCCTTGTTTCCTTCCCTCCGGCATTTGCTCACTACCCGGTTCTCAGCTTGCAAGAGAGAAAGGAGAAAACGAAAAGAATTTGTGTATTTCTGTCGTGGACTTCCTGCGAGGTTGTAGTTGTTGCTACCGCCGCTTTTCCTCTCTCTTTTTTTGTTTTCCCTTTTTTGTTTCCCTTTTTTGTTTACACCGTTTGTTTATTTTCTTCTTTTTTACTATCTTTTTCTTTTTCTCTTACGTTAACTACACAACGAAATGAATCAGGTAAGGAGGAGGAGGACGAGGTGACGTGAGGAAAGAGGCAGAGGAAGGAGAGGAAGAAGAAGAGGAAGAGTAAGAGTAAGAGGAAGAGGAGGGTGTGTCAATACATCTTAACATTGCATCAATTCTATACAAATTTAATGAGGGGAAAATAATTTAGGTTAAGATTATTCCTTTCACCTTTCCCCTCAACACACACCACCACCACTACTACTACTACTACTACTACAACTACTACTACTACTACTACTACTACTACTACTACTACTACTACTACTAACCATCCTTTCCTTCCCTGCTACTTCTACTGCTACTTCCCTGAGGCTTTCAAGACCAAGGTAGTTCCAGGAGTGCCTCTACACGTCACAGTGCCACTCAAAACCACCTCTTTCTGGCCCGTGGAGGAGGACAAATCCACTTTATCTGCTGTGGAGGTCGGGGAGGGAAATGGAGGAGGTGGAGGTGGAGGTGAAGGAGGAGGTGAAGGTGAGTCCATTATGGGATATCATCAGGTTCTCCCTAAAATGTATTCTCCCTCAGCTTCTTGTGTGTCTCAAAAAATATTGTTGGTACTTAGAGAAAATGGAGTGCGTTTTTGGATTATCATTTTCATTTTTTTTCTTTTTAGTTCAGTGGTGTTGCCTCCTCTTCCTCCCTCTCCTTCCTGCACTTCTTCCTCTTGCCCTTTCTCCTCCGCCTACTCAAGGAAGGACTTAGGGATGAGAATAAGCCGTAAAAAGGGTAATTTAGCCCCATAACGACACACATCACGTCAGGCATCGCAGCATAGCAAGGAAATATCGCCCTCAAATTTCCCTTCGTGTGGAAAACCAACCAGTAAATTAATCCCACGTTTGTTTCCCCTTTTTTCCCGTGGCTTTAACGACAGTGTTGCCATCACAAACACACGGGAGGAAAAATACATATACAGTCGTGTTTCCTGCAGTAGTGTAATTTATATTTATATTTGAGGTTTAATGGGCACGTGTTGATCACCTGACAATATGCTCAATACACCACCACCTCTCTTCCCCTTCCCTCCTCCTCCCCTCACCTGTACATGTTAGGTAAAGGGGAACATCACGAGGGAAAACCAACGTTAGGTATATGATAACGAGAGGAAAATAAGGACTAGGCATTGTTTTATGTGGATATTTTAGGTTAGGAAAAGGGAAAACTTTGCCTGGATTAAGGAAAACTTTGGGCAGAGAGGAATAAGGGAAATTAAGGCTACAAAGAGGGGAGATAGGATGAGATAAGGAGGGGAAGGATGTATAAGGGAAAGTAAGACAGGAAAGAGGAGAGGTAAGGGATGGCAGAGGGGAAACAAAGACGGACACTGATGTAGTTAAGAATGTTACGATACCATGAATAAGATAATAATAATAACTAACAGATTTATTACTACTCTTACTACTACTACTACTACTACTACTACTACTACTATTACTACTACTACTACTACTACTACTACTACTATTACTATTACTACTACTACTACTACTACTACGACTACTATAAAAATAAAAATAATAATAACAAAAACACAATCTTTCTTTACTACTTTCTATTTCCTGGACTTTTTTTAAATGTCCAGCTTCATTAAGACACAAAACCACACAACACACAGAGTCCAACCTTAACAAGACGCCAGATGTATGCACAGTTAGGGAGAGAATAAAAAAAAAAGATAGCGGCTGAAAAATGTCTTATAATTAGTTTCATTAGTAGCACGACCACACCTGGAGACTCAAGGTGTGGCAGAGTGTGTCAGGTAGGTGTGAAAAGGTGTCTCTCAGGCAGTGTATTTGTGTGTCCAAGTGTGGTGGTGTAGACGTAAGAAAAAATAGTGATGTGTTATTATAATTATTACTATTATTACTACTACTACTACTACTACTACTACTACTACTACTACTACTACTACTACTACTACTACTACTACTACTACTACTACTACTACTTTTATTTCAAGCACTAGGCACGCTGGGATGGTATAGAATTAATGAATAGTTAGTTTAATTCCAAGCAATAACTTTAGAATTCGTGCAGGTGAGTGGCTACCTGTCCCATGAGGAGGCACAGGTAGACAAAATCACGTTAATGAGTCCAGAATTTCAGGTGTGGAGGCCAAGGGAACACGTGCAGGTGTGTCTGCAGGTGTAATAGGTAATTTATGAGTCTAAAACCATTTCCACAGGACTATCTTTCAATACAACTCTCTCTCTTTCTCACTCTCTCTTTCTCTCACTCTCTCTCATTCGTCTCTCACAACAAGAAGAAAATATCAA
>JAXIVD010009166.1:0-2500 GCA_036785275.1 Cancer borealis | reverse complement strand
ATCATTTAATTGTTGTCTTTTGTTATCGGTGCCGTTTACTTGTAAGTTGATAACAAGTAAGTAGCCGACAAGGATTACAACAATATGATTTACCTTCATTCTTACGTGATATTTCAATGTATTAATAGCTATACGTTGCTAGTGTCAGACTCGTGGACAATAATTCTCAGCGATGTTTAGGTTAAAGTTCATCACTCACGTAACCTAATCACCTCCCAACCACCTCTCAAGCTCGTTCATTCCCACACGATCACATCATTTATACGTATATCTTTGAATGAGAAACTCTGCTTTAAGATACTGGTTCTGATTATATAACTATTACATCTGTACGGTACTTGAATGTGATGTCGCTGTCTCCTATGTTCCCTTCACTACATCATATCATAGTCAGCCTCGGCATCTCCGTTGATTATTGCGTGCGGAGGTGAATCTATTTGTGGTGGAAGCATCAGCCGAGGGTTTGAGGTGATGGCTGGTGTGATAATGATCGGCTCTAGCCTCGTGATCTTGAGTTATTGTCGTGTAACCCGTCGTTAAGTATAACCTGTTGTTAATGTAGCGTGGGTATAAATCTTCTTCGTTAGCTGGCCTTGCGGTAGCCACTATCAGTCTTCTTCGTGTTCACCTTTTCCCGCTTTCATGTGAGATCGCTACACTTGACTTAATTCCTCTAATAATTTCCGTTAAGCTCGTCATTCTCTTCTAATCTCTTCTCCTTCATATCTTGATGTATATTATCGATCAACCTCTATTGGGTCCTCCTTCTTTTCTGCGCCTTTGTTTCTCCCTACTCTGTGTTCTCTATGTCACATCATCTCTACCATCTTACTGACGGGTGTTATGTGTTATTATGAGAGGGTGTGAGCCGTTCCTTCGCGGGTAACCCTTCCCTGCCCCTAGTAACGCAACACTAGTATTTTCAAGGTGCTATCCATCTCTCTCTCTCTCCTCTCTCTCTCTCTCTCTCTCTCTCTCTCTCTCTCTCTCTCTCTCTCTCTCTCTCTCTCTCTCTCTCTCTCTCTCTCTTCTCTCTCTCTCTCTCTCTCTCTCTCTCTCTCTCTCTCTCTCTCTCTCTCTCTCTCTCAGATGGTCAGGTTTTGTTGTACCTTGATACGTTTTCCTACTGTTCCGCAGCTTGTTAGTCCTCTCGCGTCAAAACTCCGTGACGTACATAGGTTTTCAGGTGCTCGTATGGAAGGGGAAGCAAATTAAGACTGACGATTACAATGCCAGGATATTAAGGTTACTACCACTTGTTCAGGATATCTGCTGCATCCTGTTGCTACGTCACATCTTCACGACACTGCGGATGTAAAACTTTTATCCGCTTAGTTTCCTGTTTTTGTTTTGTTTTTTTAGTGTGTGTGTGTGTGTGTGTGTGTGTGTGTGTGTGTGTGTGTGTGTGTGTGTGTGTGTGTGTGTGTGTGTGTTACGTTTTTGGCCGCAACTTTTCCTAATGTCCCTTGAGAGCGTACGAGTCAGAGTGACAAAGCAGTCTCGGGGGAAGCGGCCGTGACCATAGACGGAAGTTACTCCTCGAAGAAGGAAAGACCACGGCGGGGGTTTACTTCATAAAGAATTATAATTAATCCTCAAGACTCGTAAAATTATGATGAATTGATACTGGGAAAGCGTAAAAAAATCCCATGTTGTTACAATTTTATACTTTTATGTTTACAGTGTAGCTTGTCTTAACGTATTGCAAGATATCTAAAACAAATTTTAAAACGGATTTTCGTGCGTGACACTCTCAGATGAATTTAAAAAAGAGTGATAAGCTGACAGTGTTTAGTAATATTGAGTTTGTGGAACCAGTAACATTTTTAAAGAGAGCGAGAGAGAGAGAGATAACTTTCCTAATGGTATTCTTGTAATCATAAGTAGCTACGTATACTGTAACCCAATTAAGATTCCCGTTTCCTCCTTACTTCACTCAGGAACCTTCTCTTCACTACCTCTGCACCTCACCTCCACCTCTAAACTCCGGCCTTCCTGTCCTCACTGTCTGCACCGTTACCAAAACTCTCACTTCCGCTTTTTGTATTAAATTTTTTCCCCTGCTAACTTTGTTTCCTCTCTTCTGTCCTGTCCTGACACCGTCCTTCCATCCATTAGTTTCATTCTTAATTTTCGTGAGTAGAATATGCAGTCCAGTTGTCACTCGAGCCATGTGACCTTGATGTTGCAATACGAGTGTCTCTCTTACAGTGTGCATCAAACATAACGAACGCTATATCGTAAAGCAGTACATGTCTACATATTATAGTGTTTTCTCTTTATTTTTATCTCACAGTACGAGTCCAACGTGCCTTTAGTTGTCTACATAATAAAAATAATTAACTACGTAGAATTGCGTCACTCCATCAATAACGATATGCTTCACTAGTAACTAAATGACTTAAATGGATAATGTTTTAGATTTTCACTCTGAATTCATATTGAGGATCGGCAATGTAAGATTAAAAAAAAAATTTTCTTCTAATTTTCTTTTTTAGCC
>JAXIVD010009165.1:5000-7500 GCA_036785275.1 Cancer borealis | reverse complement strand
CATTACATCATACTACTCCCTTACTGGCAACTTAGTAAAACACTTCCCAATGCACCAAATTAGACGCATTTTTAATATCGAATTAATATAACGTGGTGCTAGTATCCCTTGAAAGAAAGTCACAACGGTCCTGCACAATGATGTGAAGTACTATCAAACTTCTGGTGTCCACTTAATAATGACATTTCAAGTGACAGGAATCACGCATCAGCAACAAATAAATGAGTCTCTTACCATGCACGTTAAGCGATGAAAGACAAACAAAGCAACCACTGTAGACGTCTTGCCCATCATCTTTTCTTTTTCCATATTGGGACAACAAATATCCTAGTCCAGCCAGATGGAGCAAAATAATGGTATCCCCCCAAAAATACAACAATTAAGACTTCAATAAACCCAAAGATTATAACCCCTCCACCACCTTTAAGCAAATATCAACTAATATTATAAATACCACCTACATTCCTCAACACATCCTACCTCCCCAGCCTTAGCAGGAGAGGATGTGGTATGGTGAAGAGGTGGTTCAGTGGCAGTCACCCAAACATGAGCCAAGAGGAGGCCATCAACTTTAGGGTCAATCATATACAGCTGCTTAAAGTACTCGAGCCAAAGAGCCTTGTACCCATCTGTGTCTAATACAAGGCGGCCATTAGCTGTTCGGGTAGAGCCTACATTAGAGTCAGGCTTCCGACGGAGTTTCTTCAAAGAGCAGTAAGTATGTCGATGGTAATTTGCATTGAAATGACCCTCACCAGCATCAGTGATCCCTCCGCCATGCTGCTTACAGTCTTCTTTGATGGGAAACTTTGGTCCTACTTGTCACAGAACACTCTTGCTTCAACTTCCAGGCAAAGATAACAGTATGAAGTTTTTCTTATACCTTTCAACCTTTCAGTGCATCACACGCACCACAAATAAAAAATGATTTTCATAGTACTTTTATACAGCTTCGAGAGTGTCACTTTTGAAGGCATCACACGCCTCTACAAGGTTCTTAAGGAAGGTGAGCACACTGAGCCTGATTTAAGGCTCTGTCGCTGAATTCTCACAAGGAAACATTGAACTCTTTTATTTCTGAAGATGGAACGTTGGATGGTTAGATCCTGAGATGTTTATAGTTTAAATGTGACGTTTATATATCAATAAAGGTTATTTGGAGCAACACAACTGTACTAAAAGGGTCACCAAATGCAGTAACGAAAGAAAAATGGTGTATTATTGTTTATCTTTTAGCCATTCATAAAACAAAAATTCAATGCATTTCAGTTATAGATTAAATTCATAATGGCAACTCTAACGTTGAAAAACAAAGCGATTTTAATTGAAACCTAAAGTATTAACAGCTGATTAAAGGCAACATGGTCTAAATGATTGGACACGTGATATAAATGTTGAATAGTACAATATGTTCAACAAATAGTCCTTTTTTTCTATGGTTGCGCCTCTCATTCCTAACGATTCAACTTGTGCGGACAGGAAAATTGGGAATTGGGTGTGTGTGCCAGATGTTCGTGCACGCACACGCACGCACACACACGCACACACATATACACACACGCAAGAAAAAAAACACAGCATCCATAGAATTAGTTTACACATAATCTTTGCAAAAACTCACACAAAAAACGGGGCGAGTACGCGGTTACATGGACTCACACTGCTGTACTCGGCGCCACCACCATCACACCACTACCACACCACCATACCACCACACCACCGCCCGCAACACACAGCCACATGTACAAGATAACAAGATTGAATAACATGAAGTACATATGACGCAGCTCGTGACAGTGATCGGGTTGCGAGAATGTGCTTGCAGTAGGGACAAAGGGAGAGAGAGAGGGAGACACGCAGGGAGGGAGACAACGAGGGAGGGAGACACGCAGGGAGGGGGACACGCAGGGAGGTAAAGGGAAATAGAAAGAGAGGAAATGTACGTACCCACCGCAGTAAAGGGTAACTATATTTGTGAACGATCCCCTATGAACGAATAGTGGCCTGGATTATTATGCATCGACTTTTTTTTTTTCTTCATTTTTATGCTGAATAAACCGTCGACATTTTCCGATCCCAAATATGGTACATGTATTCCACAGTGATGATTATGTAAACACATCATGCATATGTATGTTCAGAAATATCTTGGGGAAATGGAGCGAATTGGGTGATTTTTTTCTCGTTTTTCCTTTTTTTTCCTTTTTTACTTTCTTCGGAAGCGATTGGGATGGAGGCTGAAATATGCAAATTGTGGCACACGATCAGCGCGAATTTCTATTTTTTTTTTTTTCGATGTGGGTTGGACTGGGGGGGCACACATGCACGCACGCGCACGCACGCACGCACGCACACACACACACACACACACACACACACACACACACACACACACACACACACACACACACACACTCCCCCTCCTACCCCCACACACACACGCACGCTCGCACGCACGCACGCACGCGCACGCGCACACCCACCCACGCGCGCGCACACA